>JANCMA020124424.1:0-14513 GCA_024336925.2 Zoanthus solanderi
AAAAACTCTGCATGACAGATACATACCCCGAAGACCGAAACCTAGACCGTGCGCGGCCTTGCCGCCGGCACGGTAATTAGATGAATCTAGAAATAATTTGTAGGAACTAAATATATGAACACTTTAAAATACATAATTATATAGTATATAGTGAGAAAATTATTGCGCACTGGTCAGCTTCCTAAGAATAGATAACGTTTGCTTGCTAAAGGATTGAAAATCACTACAAGATTTAACAGTTGCTGGCAAGGAATTGAAAAGGGCTGACGCGCCATGCTGGAAGTGTCAGAGACGAATGAAACGACTAAGTTAACAGAACTGGATGAACACAGGTTTCTGATATGACTTGTTAGCTCAAGCTGGAGGTTTCTTGGCCAGTTATGCAGGGAGTATATAGCTTCGTGCGTGGCCTTTAAGACGTGCCATTGCCTACGTTCTTTTATAGGCAACCAGCCTATAAATTTAAGAATAGATTCAGTACTGTTCACATAGCGTCCGCAAAAAAAACAGGCTACCGCAAACTGAATACGCTGTAACCTTTTTAAAAGACAATCAGTAATTGGATAGAATATAATGTCATTAAAGTCAAGGGCAGTCAGAACCAGATTTGCGACTTAATGTCTTCTAAGATGGTAGTTTACAAAGTTCTTGATTTTCCTCAGCGCAGCTAGGGCACCGTAACAGAATGAGGCAAGATGCTTAACATGATTGTCTCACTTCAAGCAGTCAGTCATGTGAACTCCTAGCAGTTCAATAGAACTTAATATAATATAATATATACTTTCAGTTCAATAGAATAGTCAGGGGTTTATCTCCTACAGATAAGTGTATAGGACGAAAGCCAGAGAATGAAGAGCATTGAGCATGCTCTTCTCGCCAGATTCTCAAAGATTTTCTTGATGTAACAAGTTACCATGGAAACAGGAAAGCCTTGCAAAAACACACTATATTTTGGCTTTAGTTGCTCATATCTGGAAAACGAACTTGGTAATTCAATATTTTATTGCATAAAACTTTCTGCAAAGTTTAAAAAATTCTACAGAGCGGATTCAGAGATACCATAAATTTTATGGTGGCTCTGAGTTTGCTCAGATAACTTTTTTCAACTTTGCAGAGAGCTTTATTCTAGCTTGCTGATTACATATCAAATAAAAAATGTGGGTCACCGAGTACGTTTTTAAGATATGAGCAGTTAAAGTTAAAATATGGGGTGTTTTTGCAGGTCTTTCCTGTTGCCATAGTAATTGGTGTACTAAAACATTGCTGTTGAATGATAAAGTGTTATAGTGTCAATCCTTCTAATAATAAGGTTTCTTGAAAGTGTTGAAACTGGTTTAAGCCACCTTAATAATTATTTTCAAAATTTCATTTGCTTCTTGTATTATATTTACTCGCAACCTATGACTGTTATGTACGCACACTTCTTTTCTCTACAGACTACACGCATAAAAAAACCACTAAGGTTTCTCACCAGTGCTGTGTTCCCGTATGTGGTATTTAAACACGTGACAAATATCTTCAAGACTGCCTCTTTACTCCGAAAAACAATGTGTTTTAAAATAAAACATGACTAAGTCCTGCCTGCATTTACCTTTGGTGTACTGTTCTTGGATGTTGTTATTGATATTTCCCAGTGCTCTTTCTGCCAACCACTTGTGCTTGGGTGCATTGTCCACAACAACATGATCCCAGCCGTCACACTTGCACCTTGTCAGCGGAAGCAAAGGTAATTCTTCACAGGTTCTGTTCGCAGCTATTGGTGCAAATATTCCGGCCGTACGGTAATCACCGGGTGCTGATTGGTTATGAAGAGTCATCAGAGCTTTGTGAATATCTACAGTTGTAAACAGACGTTTCTGGTTTTTAACCAAGGCAGCCATCCTTTCTTTTCCGAGTAAATGCGCGACATGGTTAGGAATGATCATAAACATTGTTGGGTTGAACAGCTCAAACCTGCCCTCTAGTGTCTCAGCATAGCCTGTTCGCGTGTGACCATGGTCAGCAAGCACAAATGTAAGGGTACTGCTATCATATGCCATGTTTCTAAAATACTCCGCCAGCATTCCGTCTAAATTAACTATCCTCGTCCCGTATGGCGTGTGAGCTGTGTCAAAATGTTGGTATGCTAAAATTGGTGCAGCCAGGGGTCGACGCTGAACTGATTGAAACATGGCTGTAATGTAATCTAGGAAATACTTTTCAAAGAATTGTCCGTTTAAACAAATCTTGTCCGGCTGGTCGTAAGGATTAGTTTGACTGTATTTTGCAAACACCTCGCAACTAAAGTGCGTTAATCCCACATCATCAACTTTATATCTACTGATTTTCTTCTTATATTCCTCCCACCTAAAGAAAAAAGAGAGATTTATAAGAGACTTGTGAATAAAACAATGCAATAAAACTTAAATAATGCTACAAAATGCGTACGGAGTTAGGCACACACGAACAGCTAAAAAAAAGTCAGTCAGAAACATACAATCCCATAAAAAGAACTTTGTGCTTGTCGAATAGAAATTATTGTTGACGAAACAAGTTCAATTCATTTGATGTTAAGCTGCCTAAGAATGGTAAACAACAAGCTATGTTTAAAATTAAACAAAAACTTTAAAAAGTTAGGTAAAATCGCCAATCTAGTGCGTACTTAATTATGCATTAAAGATTTTATCTATTTTTTATCAATTTAATCCTATTCCCTTACTCAATAGTACCAGAAACGCCTCAGAACGGAAAGTTGCGATAGAATAGTACTCTCAGGGATTTCTATAAGGTTTAAAGTTGCCAGCAGTTGTGTTGTTATTGGTCCTCTAGTGTTACTTCACACATTTGACTGCTGAAGCAATGAAAGAAACCGGTGAAACTTTGCTGAGAAGGCAGCGAACTTCGCCGGCTGTCGACTCTTATAATTATACAACCCTGAAAAGTAGAGTTTATTTGTAAAAGACCTACGCCCTCGTCATCCATAAATCGAAAGAAAACCAGAGCAAATTAGTCTAGCTGTTAATTATTAACAGTTAGAACGGATTAAGGCCAGGCATTGTTGGCGCAGTTGGTAAGATCTCTGCCTTCCTCCCAAAAGGTCCTCAGTTCGATCCCGGCTCTCATAAGATTTGAATATTTGAGCAACCTTCTTTCCTGCCTAAGCTAACTCAGCTTTCCATCCTTCTGGGGTAGGTAAATATAGGTACGCTGGCAGCTAAATTGTGATGGATTAGTGTCCCATCGAGAGTCAAAAAGTCTAATGAATCCGCTAAAACTACAGAAACCGGAAATAAGCGCAGGCTCCATTGGCCACTTGGCTCATAAAGGAGTTAGCTAGCTAGCTTAGCTAGAAAGGATGAAGTGCCATTGTCTAGTTACCTGATTCTGTATTCTGAATCTGATGATGGGGTTGATCTCCTTTCTAAATCAGTCAAAATAACTCCCCAACGGTCAAACCAGCACAGGTCCTCCTGAAAGATTGTCTTGTATCCGAGTGACTGGTATTTTCCATACAATACAGCAAGGCCCAAAGGGTTTTCTGCCTTTTTAACTTTACTTGAAAACTCTTCATTTCCTGCAGTCGGAAAGAAATGAGAAACTTGAAAAACAAATCAAATAGGATCTTCAAGTTATATGGAGAAAGCTCAGTTAAAATCAACGACTCAAACACTCGGGGTGATTTTGTGTGTGGACAATCCACGAGCATCTTAATGGTCGTCGGGGAAAAAGTGTAACAATAGAAGTTATTCCATCCAATCATATCATTGCCCATCTAATCGATTAAAATTCGCTGAGAAATATTGAGTCAGTTCTTAGTTATTCGTGGTTTTAGCCAATCATGTTCGTTGTATGAAGCCGAGGGAAGTTTGGGTCACTCGACGACCATATACAGGATACTTTTGATTTATTTTTTTTAAAAATATTTTTACTGTTGTTATTATCATTTTCCGAATGTTACTAGAGGCTAGTTATTATTGACGTCACTGTTTACAATTTAGCTCATTTTTTCATACAAAATCAACCAGCAAATGAACAAGAATAAATACTGTGAGTTTGAAACTTGATAAAGCTTGTTCAGAAAACAAAGTCATCGGTCTGTCCAGGCTGCAGATTCTAAAGAAATATTAGGAAGTTTTACCAATATGTTTGTTTTTAACACGTACAAATATCCCAATGTACCATTCCACGTATAACCCCCGGTCATTTTGGAAGATTCTTTCCTATTTGACTACCTACCTCCTACTAATTCACACCTGCGTAACACGGTGCCTCTTATTTCTAAGAGCATTTCTTATGTCCTAGGAATGATTGACTACCTACCTCCTACTAATCTGCACCAATGTAAAGCGGTGTAATTTGTTCTGTCTTGTGGATCAAAGACTCCTACTAATCCACATTTGACTACCTACCTCCTACTAATCCGCATTTGACTATCTACCTCCTACTAATCCGCATTTGACTACCTACCTCCTACTAATCCGCATTTGACTACCTACCTCCTACTAATCCGCATTTGACTACCTACCTCCTACTAATCTGCATTTGACTATCTACCTCCTACTAATCCACATCTGTGTAAGCGGTGCCTCTTATTATGAGTATTTGTTCGGTCCTGTTTTTAAAGAACCCGCACCTGTGTAAGCGGTGCCTCTTATTATGAATATTTTTTCGGTCCTGTTTTTAAAGAACCCGCACCTGTATAAGCGGTGCCTCTTGTTTTTAGGAGCATTTGTTTAACCCTGTGGATCATCAACTACTTACCTCCAACTAATCCTGAGAATATTGGTCTAATGTTCTCAAATGTGTGCTGCCCAATACCCTGCAGTAGCTCAAAGTCCAGTGCTGTAGCAGGAATGGATTTATTGTACACAATTTCTCGCAAAGCTTCGACAGCCCTGGGTAAAACTCGGTAGAAGTGAGGTCTAGATAGAGAGTCTAACAGAAGAATATTGATATTTATCCTCTTGCCAACTTTAATTTTTCCGTCTATCTTTAACTTTGGTGGAAACCACAGGACCTGCTTGATTTTTTCACATTGCAGGAAGCAGAACTGAAACCCATTTCTAAATGTGCTTTGTACAATTTTGAGCACGGCATCAGTGGAGGTTGCACTTTGCCATTTGGCAATTTTTCCCAAGTCTTTGTCAACAGTTCCAACAGAGACCTTCTCGCCACACAAACCAATGTTACATGACAGCTTCTGTTTCAAAGTGTCCGCCTCAGGTTCAAGGAATTTGCATATAGCTGGATGGTTGGTCTCACCACAAACTCTGTTTTGTTTAGATCCAAACTTACCAAATGTTCGGCTGGCTTCTGAACAGGCGTCAGCACTGGGCCTGGAATCAAGGAAAACGTAACTAAGTAACCATTAAAGTTAGTTTTTTTTTTATCATGGCTCACGCCAACAATTTTAGTCTAGGAAGGCTAGGGGGAAACATAAGTAAACCAGCTACCCTCTAAGGTCTCCTAACCCCGGTTGCGACAACGTGTTTTGCTTAAAGTAGTGTTCATGCAGAAAGAGAAAAATCTTTAGTGATTATAAATGTATTTTGGACTATTTCTAGGGTTAAGTAATTCATGTTCTCACGAAAGAAAGAATAGGTTTACTTATTACAAAAATTAATTTATAAAATAATTTGGATAGTACGCGTGCTCTGATTGGTTAAAAAGCCGTTTTTCATAAGAGTATGTAAACACTGCCCCATCCGTTCTTCGCTCACGAAATAAACTGTCTTCTCTTCTTGCTTGGTACCTTGCTATATTATCGCTTCAAAAATAATAAAATATTTCTTAACTCACATCCCAGGAATGGATGAAGATAAAGAACTACCAAATTTTCTTTAGAATTTGACCTTCTAAAGTTGTTTGAACACCAGCTAAGACCGTATAAAAAATCTTCGAGTCGGGTATTATAACAGCAAACAAAACCCCGTTCTTTAATCCCGTTCTTTTAATCCTTGCAAGCGAAAGCCCTTGTTGAATGAATTTTTTTAGGTTTAGAGGCAAAAGAAAAAAAGGGTGCTAAAATGAATGGTATTAATTAAAACACTTTGCAATAATTTTCAATAAAAAGGTAAGTTGAATGAGGTTGAAATTCATCTTCAACTTTATTTTTTTAAACTAATAAACTACCTTTACTCTATTATTTGAAAACACTATTTTGTACTGTAGTCTGGTTGAATTAAAAAGGAATCGAAAAGCCGTTGGAAATCATGACTTGATACCAAGATATTTATATTTTCATGCTGAAGTTGCTCGTCTTGCTTTTTACTCGTTAGTAAGTGGTACATGAACATAAAATTGAATAACAATAACCTGAAACCCAGAGTTAAAGAGTTTCAGTAACAAATTGAATGCCAAAAAAGAAATACGCAAAAAGAAGGGAAATAAAATGTTACTCACAAGCCCATAATCGCCGCTCCAGAATTTCCAAAATCAAAAAAAGTTGTAAACTTCCCATATTGCAGATTTCTCAACTCCGCTTGGTTTGTTGAGAAACATTTGCTCTCAAACGACTCTTTACTGAAGTCATTGTGGTAAAGAGGAACGGCGTACTAGATTATAACTCAGGAAAGATTAGTGTTTAGAAGGCACAAAATATGTATAGCTCTGCAACTTTTTTTTTCAAGTCTTGCATTTTGGTAATGTGCACATCAACTCCAAAGGCAAAGCAGTATTCGTGTTGAGTAATTAATCTTGCGATTCCTTGAACAGTTTTCAGGTATTACGCTGGTTTTCTTATCTCTTGAAGCTGGAAAAACTTATAACTGCATTTTTTCATTGAAGATTTTTTATATATGAACTCGGTTGTTTTTGCACAAATCATCAATTTCAGTCGTTTCTAAAACTACTAGTGCGGCATTGCTCAATTGGTGGTTTTAAAAGAGCAAATGCGCCTATTCGGACAACTAAAGCCAACAAAATATCCAGTAACACTATTTTCAGCTTACTTTCAGCTTACTTTCTCAACTGTAACTCATTTATAAAGCCTTACTCACCAAATTGGCCCGTTTTTGTTCTAATATTTAACTTTACCCAAAGCATGGATTCTGTAAAAATTATGTTATGAATAGAAGTTTCTTAAACTGTATATGCCACAAGAAATAGTTAAAGCAAATTTATCAGTAGCTATGATATTGCACATTGATACTATCTATTTCAAATTTAAGATTTGCCACTCGTACCCAGGCTCATTTCACTGACGTAATGAGGACGTCGGTGAAATGAGCCTGGGTACGAGATTGGTGAGAAAGCAGAGACAGGGATTTTTACCTGTGTGGTTTACAGGCAATTTTTTCTGTTTCAGTTTTCTTGATGCCACTGCTGTCAGGTTTGCGTAGCCCAAAGTAGGGGCAAGGACCATCAACAGAAAAGGCTTTACCTCCATTGTTTCCAAGGAACTCGTCAGTAAGAAATGTTGGTTTTAAAACCTGAACTGCAATATAACAACATTTATAAATTTCTCTTCACAGGGGAGGGGATAGTTAATTCGACGGAAAATGTTTAGTAGCATATTTTAGTAAGAAAGAATATCTAAAAGCAAAGGAGATAAAGGGCAGGCGTGGTTAGAACTCGACAAGATGCATATTAAATCTCGACAAAAACTCGAACAGTTTCTTATAAATCTCAACCAGTTTCTTTAAATTCTCGACTGGTCCACAGGGTGCCACTGTTACAGCTGGCTGCCACGTGCATAAGAACTCAACATCGCTGCTTCAGTGGTGAAATCAAAACCTTTTCTCAGGATTTTAACACATTTTGAATTAGAAATTCTTTTTCCAATCATTTCCATCTTCAAAATCTAGAAAGAAAACTTGATCACAACAATTGGTTTTGACTAATTTGTCAACTAGAAGAAACACGATCATCCAAAGGGTAAAAGCGATGGACGTCCAAACGCACCCAACAAGCAACTTCAATGAAATTGAAAATTTAGTTGAGGCATAACTTTTTGCTTCTCTGTGAAGCAATGCAGATCAAACCATGGATAATTTTTATCCTATTGAGCAGAAAAACATGTTTATAAAGCATAGACCAGAACCACATTTGAACGTTGAAACTCACAGCATGACTAAAATTTAGCATTTGCCAAATCATGAATGAAACTTTTTGTTTTAGGGTGTTATTGAGGTTGATTTATTAGCAAGGAAATGGTTTCAAAATACAGCTGTAAGAATTGGCCATTTTAGAGAACCTAAAATATTTTTGAAATTGCAGACTGAGGTAACAAACAAATGAAAAAAGATGAAAATGTAATAATTTTGTGTTAATTTTCATAAAAACCAATCAATTTTTCAGTTTCATGAAACTTGCTTTTGTTGGGTGCTAATGTTTGAAGCAGGCAGGCCATATTGCTCTTACCCAATTATCCTGGGAGTACCCCACAGGTCTCACTCACTCACAACACACCACATTGAAGTTTAATGAATTGCTATTAAAAATTAAAAATTTCTAAAGCCTGCTTCACACTAGACTTGTAAGCACGTTGCGATTGCGCTTAGTTTTTTCGCTTCACACTAGAAGATTTCTGACACAAGCGCAATCGCAAGACAAGCACAAGAAAAACAAAATTTTCCTTGGGTCATAGTAGGAGTTTGCAAACTAGTTTGCACTTTTGCTTTTATTAAATAATCTACTTTGTAGTACAGCTGTTAAAAATTAATAAAACTATGTTAGAGCAAACAGAAGGGCGGAATTCCAGAGAAATTATTAGATCATTTCCAAGTTCTGGCAAAATGTTCGAACAAATTTGACTGTCTAACCAAAGAAATGTTATTTATTAGATAACAGAAACCAGAACTCAATGTGCAGAGTGACTCTATTACTGCTAAAATTTCTATTTAATTTTTATTTAATTTTAAGCCACTTTATTCACCTAGATTCTCATTGTTTTATTTTATTTGTTCAATTATCTTGTATGCTAATTTTCATCACCTAACGAGCTTGAACTCTCTTTCGCATTAAGTTATTTGAACCATTTGCCTGTTGTCAACTTATAGCACCACATGAATTGTAAATATCTTAATCCTGATAATAGCATTGAGAGGATGCCAAAATGTTGAGTAAGTCTTACCGTTTTATTCTATCTTTTCTCTTGGGTTAGCAAAACTTTATTGATTAAAACTATGTTTGGTATCTCAAATATAAATAAATATATAATGTCAACTGACCTGTGTCATTGTGTTTTTTCTTGCTTTGTTGCAAAACAGTTCTGACAACATTTGTCACACTATACGTTTTGTCCAAATACAGATTTGTTATAGCAAAAAAACAAAGAACAGCTCCTACACTCACAAGGACAACAAACTGTAAAATAAGAAACATGGAAAAATTTAACATCCATTCATTATTTAAAAATAATAATCAAGGGATAGTTAACTTGTAATTATCCCCCAACGGGGAGGTATATATCTAGCACTGGACACCAACCCTGAGGGAAGTAGTTGTTTTAGTAGCTACCAAAATAGAGGGATTAAAATGAACTTTATTTTCAAAGAAACAATACAATGCAAACCTTTTTTCTATTTTTAGCATGCGCACTTCTTGTCATTTTGACTTTCTCCTCAAAATCAACTAATAGTCTTGAATATCATAAGTTATTGAAGCCAATCAGAACGTACGAAAATGGATATCGATTGCTTTGGTAAATACTAACATGATTTATCCCATAGCAAAACTTAGCTAAATACTGCACAACTGAGCTCTAGCAAAATTTGAGCTTAATATACCATTTTCATATTTGTAGTTGCTGCTTTCTACAATTACAATGGACTCAATTTGAAAACTCTTTGCCTCACTATGAAGTTAAATATTCCTAAATGTCAACATAGTTTTATTATACTACTTACAACTGCGTGTATTGTTCGAGGTGCGTTTTCTTGCTCTCTCTCAGTAGTATTTTTGAATATTTAACAACAAAACAAGGCTGAGACTGCATAAAACAAATCTGCAGCTATTTAAATCAGTAGCTACTGGGAATTTTGAAACTGGTCTCAATAATTTCCACTTTCTGATGGCACACATGAGCTTGCAATGCAACAGAACAGTCATAATTTATAATTATAGTCTTAGTTAAATACACCACAAAATACACTCAGGCATTTTTGTAATTTTCCAAGAACTAATCTAGCCCTGACCTAAATAACCTTTACAAGTTTTTTCTGTATGCAAAATGAATAATCCAGTTTTAAAATCTCATAGTACAGTGTTATAAATTGTCTGATGGTAAAATAACAAGTTAGAACATCATCATGATCAGCATACTACATAAATTTTTCTTAATCAAAACATCAGTAAAATCTTCCTCTTTTTATATAGTGTATAACATAAAAAGTATAGATCCTCCTCCTCCATTAGTACACATGAATTTCACTTGTGATTTTTCACTCACTTGTCTGAATTCTCTACAATATGATTGTGACAACTTTAATGAGGCTTGGAAACTACTTAAATCACATGGAGGCCAAACAAAAGGTGCTAAAACAGTGCATATTGCTTCTGTATGTATGTTGCCATTTTACAATGCCATTACTTCTTTCACAATCCCTTGAGACTTCTTAAAGATAGAGCATTGTCACTCAACATGACTACTGCAAACATGTACATCTAAATGCTTGATTAGCTATAACATGATACAATAACAGGTAAGTAAGCACTCAAAGTACATTGCATAAAAGACCTAGTTTGATTGGTTGTAAAGTTTAGTAAATCAATTGTTTGGGCTTCCTTTGTACATGAAACGTACACAGGAAAATTAACAGATTCTTGGTCAGGGTCCAAAATAACGCTCAGAGAATCTGCTCTGTTTTGTAGGTTGTTTTATGTAGTCCAAAAGTATGCCGGTAAAGACTGTTCATAATTTTGTTACATTAACTGCAGAACAAACTCTATCTCAATTATTTTAGGGCAATAAAACATTCTTTTTGCAAATGCATGGGGTTATAAAATCAAAATAGCTAGAGAATGGATATTCCACCTAGTATAACATTGGAAGTAAGTTGCTGATATCCCTTCTTGCACAACGTAGTGGTAATATAAATCGCTGGTAAGGTCAAAAATTAGCTGCATGATTATCACCGGAAACCGATAACTATTTTGAATCCTGCAACTGTGTGCTCGGATTGCTATATTATGTTAGGGTGCCTATGACATGCAAAAATTGTTCTTGAACTAATTAAAACATGCCCATTCAAACATTAGTAAAAATGGCATTATGGCATTTTAAAAAGGCACTTCCTTTCAAAGATATGAAGGTTTTACAGATATGCAAATTATATAGCTATGATGTCAAGTTGTTTTCAGAGTTTTGATTGAAATGGAAATAGCAAAGTCTGGTGCCATGGAAACAAAAACATTAAAATAAACATAATTATTTACCTTTAGGCTGCATGCTATTACTTCACCAAGTTTGACTGATTTTTTTCCAAAAATAGGTGAGATATGGCCTTTTTTACTAAAGCCCTGAAAACAACTTGATGTCATAGCTAAAATAAATCTGTTTTTCATATCAGGAAAACTTCTGTCAATATCTTTGGAAGGAAATACACTTGTCTATTAAAATTCTGTAAATGCCATTCTGACTTGTGTTTGAATGGGCATGTTTTAGTTTGTTCCATAAAATTTTTCATATCATAGTAGGCACTTTAAAGAGGAAGAACAATAATTGCCAGTGGACAACCTTCAACTAGTTCAGATTTTTTTATCTGAGAAAATTAAGTAGAGCAACTGTAAATAGTAAACATAATTATTACATAAAATAATTAATAATAATTATAAGCAGCTATAGTATTTTTTGCCATAATTTCCCAAAACCAAAAGCTTTGATTGGAAAAGTATTGTGTGCAGTTTCTGTACCCTCATCAATCCTGCATTGAGGTCCTAAAGAGCAGGAGGTTCCAATCCCATTTCTCACCCCATTTTTTTTTTTAAATCCTACTTCGAAGAGCTCAAATCCCATTCTCAGTTTTGATTTTTGACATTATTTTTTATTCCCAGTGACCAAATCATGGTCACAGTTGCCTGAATGCCATTTTCCCAAAGCAAAAACTAGCAAATCCCAATTCCCATAAATTTTATCCCTTCAAGACACGCCGCACTGCTGAACAGACTGTCATATGGGAACAACATGAAGCTTAAGTGCAAACTAAAAATGATACAAACTAATTAAAACTAAAAAAGGTCAACAAATGTATGGGGCTACATTCTTTTCACTTTGGTCCCTATAATTTGGTGGATGGTCACCACATGGGTTCCTTAGCCTAAAAGTTTATTTTCAACCCTGCACATTATTGATTAACAAAATATGGCAGTTAAAATGGAAGATGGGGTTTCAAGTGCAGCTTTGGAACTGAGGTTGATCGGGAGGTGTTTGTAAACAAAAGCCACTTAAGGTAGTACTTTAAAGAAAAATTTCGTTGTTTAAACAAAATCAAGCAATAAATGAAATTTGAGGTCGTCAAGGCTGCATTCAAAAACCCATTTAATTGTATACAAAGAAGTCTAAACACAATGTTTCCTGTGAGGTAAGAAGCAGACAAAATCTGCAGGCACCAGAGTTGTTGTACTTTTTTATTAATTTAGGGATGGACGAAGTGAGTAGTTTTCAAAAAGGTAATTAAGTTAAATTACATATTTAAAAATTTAATAATATCATCAACTTCTAGAAACATGAATCTAGGATCCTGGTGATAAATTAGCTCTTACCAGTTTCCTTGCTTCAAATACAGTGAGCATTGTGCGTCATCAGGTAATTCCAAACTTTTGTTACTGTAACGTACAATACAGCTGTTGGTAAGTACAGGAGAGTGTAATTTCATCTATCCAGGGAAGTATTATGGAGAGGTTTTTTAAAATTTGTACACTTGACTCGGTAACCTCACCTCCATCTGAGGTTACAATATCTAAAGAAGATTGCGGCTGCAATTAAAAGCTTATTCGACAAAGTTAAAAATATCCAGTGTACAAAGTTTAAAAAACCTCTCCATACTGTCAGTATTTTTATTTCAAAGTTTCATAAGCTCCACTGTAGAATATGGTGCTCTCAAGAAGTCATTTTTTATGAGTCAATGAGCCAATAATTCATGGGTCAAGTTATGAGTCAGTCAGTGGTTTTTTGCCTAAGGTTAAGTTTAGGGTTATGGCAGAATTAGAGTTGGGGTTGGCTTAGCGTTAGGGCCAGTGCTTTTTCTAAGGTTAAATATTTTAAATTGACACATGACTCATTGACTCATGATTCACTGACTCATTAAGATTTTAATCTTGGTGTTCACCAACTGACGATAACAAAATTCCAGGTGTTCTAAGTCACTGGTAAAGAATTTATTTTTCCAGGACTAAACCCCCAATTCTCTCTCAGAAAAACAAAATGATATCAAATAATTTCTGCCACAATAGCAGCAACTGAAATTGAGTCTACATAAAATACAAAAAGACTGAGTCAAATGCTTCTGCAGTTTTGGTTTGTACCAAAAAATATTCCAGGTGTTTTCCAAGAGTACAGAGAAATTATCGTTTTTCCAAGAGTTTTCCAGGGCCCTGAGGGAAAATTTTAGTATTCTGGACAGGAGTTTTCCAGGAGTAGTGAGCACCATGTTAAAAACCAGGCCTGTTTTGATCTGGGAGTCTGATTTGGATTTTTAAAAAATCATTTGAAAGAAAATAGCCAGCCAGCAGTACTTTTGCATTTGAGACCCTGAAGTGACAACAGATTTAACATTAATTTTTCCAGATTTTCTAAACTATGTACACCGATGCTCTACATTTTGCTAGATTACTGCATAAACATCTTAATAAAAAAAGATAATGATGTGGGATGGAGAACCTTGAACACAACTTAAGGAAAACAAGGTTGAGATGGTTGGTCCTGTACAGTGTAGGGATAAGAATAGCATACTTAGAGAGCCATGGAGCTATAGTAGTAGAAGGCCAGTAGGTAGGTCAAAGAAGACCTGGAGTAAGGTAAAAATAACAACTTTTGCTGGATAGAAAGTCTTTTTCACAGACACTGCTTACAGTTCTAGGAACAGACAATCTTCAAATTTATGGGTATTTTCCAACTTGCTTGTGTTGAAAAAAAAAGTGATACAAATTGATGTAAACTTAATCTGCCTTGTATAAAACAATTTTTTTGCCTATGGCTACTGTGCATGTACCAAAATATTTGGACTTTGGATTGTTTTATTAGGTCTGGGTCTCCAAGAGTGTACTGTCTGTATGGCTCATATATGACATGTATAAAATAGGTAATGTGTTTTCTTGCCATTTTTAAAATTGCTCTGATTTGGAAATATGTGCACATTCAAGTGTATAAGTAGTGTTAATTTTGTCATTGAGTTAAGTATTGTATTGTTAGTTAAGTTCAGCTCACTCAAGTTTTTGTTGAGTTAAATAAAAATGTGTTTTATCTACTATAAGAAAAGTCTGAAAATATCTACAATCTAAATTATCCCAGAAGAAGGTAATGTTTACAAAATATCTAAAATTTTGTATTAAAAAGCAGTGACAAAAAGTTGCAATTAGTGAAAGAAAAAAAATCC
>JANCMA020124527.1:0-14511 GCA_024336925.2 Zoanthus solanderi
AAAGTAAGAAGAAAGCGAACTAAACTGGCCCTACCAATTACTAAGATCTCTACGGTAAGAAAGAAAGGGGTTGGTCAAGTTTTCCTCAATTTAATCCCTAAATGACAATGCTTTTTACTGAAAATTCTCAATACCTGAAATAATATATTTTAAAATAAACACCAAACTTAAACTTTATGTATACGTAAACAGACAAAAAAATCTGTTTTACCAACATAAACTGGTGCAGCCATTACTGTAAAAATGACAAACAAACAACTAAACTTTATTTTTAGTAACTAAACTTTTCAACTGACACTCTCATAGAGGTAAATTTGCTAACAAGCAAAATGTTTCAGCTGTTAAAACATTTTAAAATTTCCCTGATCAAAGACAATGAAATTATGTGGAAAGGATAAAGTCTGATTCTATAAATGTCAAAATCTAAAACATCTTGCAAACTTAATCAAATCTCAAGTGTATGCTTTTATAAAATAACTTTTAACTTAAAACAATAATTGAATAACTAACGTACATCAAATTAGTAATCTCTTGAATGGTCTCACTGTCTCTAGTTAGTCACAAAAATCTAACCTTCAAATAAATTTATCACTCGTCTGCTTAATGCTTTAAAAAAAAACTTAAAATGACTATTTTTTTAAAAGTCTGCCATTATACAAACTACAGTTCACAATATACCTGAGCCAAGAAATCATTATATTCAAGAGTCAACCATAGAATAAAAAGTTTTCTTTCAATAAGAACAAAAATGAATCAAGCAATAAAATTATTTCTCTTTGTCCATACATTATAATTACTGTTTAATCTACTCTAGATCTCCGTCTGAAGCAGCTTAGTAACAGCCTTCTTTTCTGGTATTTCTTGTTAGTGGAGTTCTCTTCTGATTCCCTAACTTTCCTTGTCATTTCCACCTTGGCTTTAAAGACTAATATTCAATTGACAACTGTCTTTCATCTTAAACAATCAATTTCCTCCTTTCTAAAAACTTCCTAGCTATCCAATATTTAGTCTTTGAATAATGTAAGGAAGGACTGCTATTGAAATATATGTAAAGCTTCAAATAATTTTCTTGATAATCAATGAAATACTCAGCTCATATTTTAAACAGAATGTTACAAATACTGACTCTAAAAAAACAAAAACAAAAACAACTTCTACTGACTTTACTCAATTCCTAAATAATCCTTAAAGCACCACACAGAAGTAAGCAAACAAACCGATGTATTTTTTTAAATACTTCTGCTTATACCATATTTGTGTATAGCATTTTTCAATAAAACATGTTTTTTGCACAAGTCTGATACATAATTAACCCACAAGAAGTAGATGACAGCTTTAGTGAACTGTTTTTATTCAGTCTGAACACTGACTTAGGATTAAAATAATGTAAACCACTATACCAATCAAGAAATCATTGGTTGTTAAGATTATGCTACCTTTAAAAAGCTTATGCCAACTGCCATCAGATAATCAATCATGACAAGATGGAAAAATCACAAACTATATATATAACAGGAAGTCTTCAACTTTCTTCTATAACCTACACCATAAGAGACAGTTACAAAACAATGCCTAAGTAAAGGCTAAACTCAGATTCTAACTAGTAAAGAACTAGATTACAAACAATATAATCTTAACCCTTAATAGAACAAGCTAAGATTATTAAAACTTGAACACAGGTGCATTTATAAAAAAATCCAATCACAAAATAAAAATTTAAAGTAATCTCAAAGATTAAACAAAAATTTTGCCTTCTTAACAACAAAAAAATCAAATAAAAAGGTCATTCTTTACTTAAATGTAAAATTGATAACTAAAATAAAATAATTAAAAAGTTAACCAAGAAAATCTGAAATCCGATTTAGCATCAAGAATTTTTAAAAGGAAAATTGTTACCTGTATTCTATGAAATTTTGTCTTCTGTCAAGGCAAACAATATATTGAAAGTAACATTTGTAACTAGTGCCATGTTTCTCTTAGAAACCAAACACTAGTGATTCAAGAAAGCATAGCAACCTTTCACAATGAATGAAACATTCATATTCACTTTCAGAAGGTTTTTCTGTATATTTAAACAAGAATGATTTTTAAAATTCTCTTTTCTTGGTAGATTTCCACACAGTTTGTACATATACACTTTCATATATAATATCTTACATAAGTTGAACGAGAGTCAAAAGAAATTTATTTTTGTTTATAAAATTTCTAGACATTTTTGAGCAAAACAAATAATGCACATCTGGCCAATTAAACTTGTCTAAAACACATGTTTTGGATTCTTAAAATACATTTTATAAATAATTTTAATAAGCAGAGATCAAAACAAATTGTATTAATGGCTAATAGTAAATGTTAGAATGAGAATATCCAAACTACCATCTTGTTTCAGTTTATGCCCTTAAAAGAAGACACTGCAAAAGTAGAATTCTCTGAAACAAAAAAGAATAATATTCTTGCTCCAGGCCGTGCACCTCCTTACCAGCTTTAAATTCTACAAAAGCTAACAATTATGAAATATTACACTTTGAATCTGTTGTATGGGTATCTTGAATGTTATAGCTTTTTAAGAGAGTTTTAATTTCATCGGGCTACCATAACTTACTGGTACTATTAACTAAAGACTATAAAAAAATTATGGTAATAGATAAAATCTATATAGCCCAACCGTACTTTTCCACTTTACACTGCTTCCTCATTCATTCATTCATTTCTAAACATTAATTACAGAAAACAGAGATAATCACTACTAGGCTTGGAAAACAATTCAGCTGTAAAATACAATATCTGAACTGCCACAAGGACTTTGGAATTAAATTGCATTTATATGTTTGAGAATGAGCTTTATATCATACAAAATTGCTTTGGTGAGTTAAAAATAAAATTTTCCAAATTATATTTAAAAGCTTCAAAACAAAGTGTTTAGTCCAAGACCTCACTAATGAACAAACTTATAGTTTAGGTTTGTAGGAAAAAATTAAGTTCAGAAACAATTTGTTTTGTTCTTTGATAATCAACTGTCATCAAAATGCTACCAAGGGTAGGTACTGACAAAAAATGCTTAAATTAACCTTGTTCAGTTTTAAAAAGAAAGTATAAATGAATAAAGTTTTCAAAGAATACTGTAAGATCTCAAATACTCTTAACCATACAGTGTTTTAAACTTTTTCCAAGTTTTATTACTGTAATAACTACAGTATTATAATAAATCAGTTACTGGTAGTATATATATATATAAAACTATATATTATAATTTTATATTTCATTAATATATAATTATAGCTGCCATAACCTCATCACAAAACTATAATAACAGTTTTAAAGTTAAACAATGATCATAGTGTGTATTTTTTCATGTTTCCAGTCAAAGAATGCTGCTGACCGAATGCTTTACACTTGATGATTTTTTTGAAAAACAAAACAAAAAAAACACTGAAATCTGCTGGTCATTTGATCAACAGACTGAAACCTTATATTTTGGTATTGACAAAAGTACACAGTGACTTTTGTCTTGAATTATTATTTTCTAAAATCAATTTGGTTAGAAACCAGTTTTTAACCTGTTTTTTTTTCCTACCACAAAGATATGAACAAAGATAGGTTAGGTCATGAAATACATAGCTATAACAAAAAATATGGCTGCTAAAGAATTTAATATAGCACAATAATCAAAATCAGCCTTTTTATTATCTAAGGTTGTTGAATTTCATTCATTCAAACAAATATGAAGAAAATATATTGGACACAGCTGTTCCATTAGCTATTTTTCAAACCTAACTCCTTTACAAAAATATTTTGTTACCATGGTGACCCTACTGTTGGACAAATATTTTGTTGTGTTTCACTATCTATTTGAAGCAAAGCAGATACAACCAGGGTTTTACTTGTAACAGTTACAATAGCAAAAAAATGGCCAAGCTACCAAAGACAATCATACAATTATAATGGTACCGGGGAGCAGAGAAGTTAAGAAAACTGACAGTGTAATTGTGTTGGGCCATAAAAACATGTCTATTCAACTGTGTTCCACTGAAAATAATTTTAGAAAATTAAAGTAAAATCACCTTCAAATTGTTTTTCCCCCAATCAATGTACTTTACATGTTATTGCAATACATTTCTTTCATTTTTAATCCAAACTGAACAAAAAATTTACAATACTTCTTAGGCCAAGTAAATATTTTTACCCAATAACTATACATGTTACAAGACAAAAAATCAATAATAAAAAAAAACACTAAAAAATGATCAAACATTAGAATTAAATATTAAAAAAACTTTATCACAAAAAAAAACAACTATTATTCAGAGATAACATAATTTTGGTAAAGGGTCTGTTTTTTTTATAATTTGGTTTTTCTATGGAATAAACACTACTGATATAATTCAATAAAACTGTTACATGTATAAATACACATTACATATACACACACATATGCACATGTGTTACCTGATGATTGCCTTGTGCATGGAACCCAGAGTAGCAATGTTCAGCTAACTTTGCCTCCCTGATTTTTCTTATATATTTATATTTTGTATCAAATTATACAGAAGATGATTATTAAAAAATAAGACTTTTATTCGAAGAACATGCATGTCTAAGCATTATTTTATTGTTCATACAGTAAAACTATCTAAATTCTCCTAAAAATAGAAAAATTTGATCACAGTGACAGATCAAAAAAACAAAAAAATTAAATCATACTGTCAACTTTTCTTAAAAAGAAATGTTATCATTTGTATTAAAATTTTACAACCACTTCTCAATCATTGCAATATTTATTGAGAATGGCATCAACTTTACTGAAACCATGACAACTGACATTCAACACCAATGTTCACCCTTAAAATATATAAAAGGAGATAATATAGGGTGAAATTAAACAACATAGTATGATGAACAATTATCAATTTTACTGCTGCTTTGGTTTTTTGCTGAAAGCCAAAACATTTTCACCCAAACAGTACGGAAATATATTGTTAAAACTGAGACAAAAGCGATCCATTGTCGAATCTCTGGAAGTATGTAAGTTAAAATGCAATACAATGTCAATGTTCGACGAATTGCAATACCATGAAGCATCTGGTATTAAAGCATGCAAAAACAGAGCAAGGCAGATGAACAAAAGCATTTCCTGAATGTTTGCATAGCAAACAAAGCTGGCAAAGGAAGTTTACCTTAAAAGTAATTAAGTGCACTCAAAAACCAACGAAAAATTTGAAAGATAATTTTCAAATTGCCTTTTCCGATACGATGTGTTGGGTGGCTTGAATTTCTGGCTTTCAGATTAAACAATTGCTTTACTAGGTCACGGTCTTAGACAGCTTTAAAAAATATCTTTAACCTGATAACTTTAAAAAATAACATCGCTCTTTCTTCTTCTTTTGTTCTTCTATCTTTGCTGACTGTGTACCGTGTCATTAGACCGCAAATACTCATCAATCCCAGAGGATTAGTCCGACCACGAGAGGATTTGCCCTACAAACACTCATCTCTGCTCTGGCCTCACAACCAAACATACTCAACTTTATAATTGTCCGAATGTACAGTCACTACCCGCAGCAAGACAATCAAAAAGTGTGCAGTAGCAGCAATTCATATAGTTCCAAACATCAACTTTGTGTTTGTTGCAAAATACCAAACAAAACAACTCCACAGAACTGATAGAGTTACAAAAACAAATTTTCTTAAAAGTAAAAGTAGGCTCGAATTAAAATGAAAACATTTCAGTTAGATTTATTTGCTACTGGACGCTGGAAAAACATATTTTGACCACATAATCAACACTACCTCTTGAATTCTCTACCGAAAAGTCTCCGTGATTTGGTCAAATTCTCCAACTGTGAAAACGTGGTTCATGATTTATTTATTCGCATTTAAACGTCCTTTTAGTTTCAACAAAAGCAAAACTTTCTTTGATTAAATAAATGAGTTAAATAGCAAATGAATAATCGACCGAAGGGCTGACGAGCAAGCAGACCAACAGAAGAAGCTTGTTTCTTGTAAGCAAGAAAGCGAAACGTTAACCCCCATAAAAACACTGATCGAACCGCTCAACCGAACAATAATTATGTGGTATCTCGAGTGTAACAATATATTGCTGGTTATAAAAATAAAAATTGCAAATGAAACTCTCAAGAATTCCTTAGCTAGTAAAATATTTTTGGTTGAAAAACTGATATATATGTTTTAATACAACCGAAGTGGCTTCTGAAATCGCCCTTCTGTACCACAGCACTTCACTCTTCTTTCAAACCCTCTATTATTTTTGGGCACATCACACAATTGGCACACAATAGACTGTTCGCACTATACAAAATCGTTTAAAACTAGAAGGCATGGCCAAGCTTGAAAACTTTTCATCGGACAGGGAGTAGGGAAAGCAATAAAGATCGTATCAGGAAATGTTGAACAAGAACTATAGTTGTTATGCCAACAGCAATGAGCGAAAAGGCCTCCATCCCTCGACGTTGGTTAATGAAAAACAATAATCGTTTACGCCATTCACGAATTGGGTCCCATCTGGCCTCGTGTATAGTACAAAGCACATGTTCTGAGTCAAAAGGCTACACTACATAGCACTCCCGTGTGCTGAAAAAATAATAATTTCCATCATTTCCTCAGCTGACTTCCGACGAAGGCCTAATATCTGTGACAATATGATGGTATCGTGGTATACATGTCATTGGAACTCGTCTAATTAGAGGAATAATGGCCAAACTCCGTTTTCCCACTTTAAAATATTCTATTGCAAAGTCTAGAACTGATTCAGAAAATTGAAAAACTGGCTCAAGCGTTTTGCGATAAACAAAGATATCAAATAGTCAATACATAAATTGGGCGAAATTACATCACACATCTGGTCCGCCATTCACCAACTCATTTCGTATACAACGTGGCTTGTTGGGGAAAATAACAAAATACTTGTATTTCACTTCTTACCTCCAGGAACTGTGTTCTTTAAACTGTCATTTTTTTCCGCTTTCTTGTGATATTCAGATAGCAATCCTTGTGCTGAAACGAGCGAGAACACCGTGCCGTTAATATGCAAAGTATCACATGGGCAGTCGTATTGATCAATTCTCGAAAGCACGGATTCGAGAACAAATGACGACATCGGACGTATGGCACAAAATTAAGAAGTTTTACCTTAGTTGGATAACAAGCTAGCACGCGCTTTATCTGATTGTTCAGTTAATGAATTGGTAGTATACACTGAATTCACCCAAGGGCCACTGTAACTCATTCACTTTAAGTACTTACAATTATAAAGCAAATGCAAGGAAGTGAAATTTGTGCTATCCTTTGAAAGAAGGTACACCCACGCCACAGCGACGAGGCACGTTTCCATGACAACGTCAAGCTTTCTGCACTTTTTTTCGTTCTTAGGCTCTCTCTTTATATCTTAGCCAATCAGAGCGCGAGATTTTCAGCAGGTTGCGATGCAACAAGCGTCTTCGAAGGGATTTGTTTTTTACCGCCAAAATAGTTTGACACAAATATTGGTCGCGCTTCCGCCGCGACTCGCGGTATGAAGTTCTGGCACGAATTACGAATATGATTATTTATTCAATCACAATTTAGAAAGAAGGAAAATCATTAAAATAACGAAAACGCATCTTTGTTGTTGGTACTGAAAATGTATCACCGTTTTGACTTTTATTAGGAAAGTCTTTCAGTTTTCTTTCAAAAAAAGAAAACAATTGGTTTCAGTTTGTTTGATGCAGGTTGTTTCACATAAGCGACAAAGCTAATTGGTCATAAGGAATACCACACGTTGATAATCCAAACGCTTTATTAGAGAAACCAAATCAAAAAAGAAAACGACCGTTTTTCGTAACAAAGAAAAAGTCACGTTGTTTGAGGAAAGTTTTAATTGTTAAGCGTTTTCTTAATTCTGCTAAGAACTATCGCGGCAAGTACTGGTTCCTCGTTATTCTTACACCAATTACCAAATGTTGTTCAACTTCTATGTAGAACTCGTTAATATTCATTGCTATAAAATTCGCGGCGCTTGCACAAAAGAAAACCGAATAGCTTTCGAAACACGTTTTGTTTCTTATCTTTGACTGACTTCACTGACATATATTCTACTTAGTACTTGTGTTAGTAAGCATCTGAAAGCCAATGACAGACTACGCAGTTGGTTATCTGCTCAACTCATCGCATATAGAAATGCCATCTGTGCTTCCAAAGCTAGCCTTGTGTCGTTGTCGCCAGCCAGTAATTCTTGCTTAATTTCGGCTTAATTCAAACTTTTTTACGGCGTTTTAAGTTTCTCTATGCTTAGAAGTGCATATTTGACGGATTCACTCTTTAGCTCAATGAACTCGTGTTTCAAAGAATATTGTTTTCGAAAAGCCTTCAGTCACTTTAGTTTTGTGTTTTACTCATAAATTATGAAGTATATAGTCACCACAATAACAGTAGGGTGTGCAGTTATTTTATATTGAAATAGGTTTCATGTGGCGATGTATAACAGACTTAAAGAATCTCGTCAATAAGTCTCAACGGAATGAATAGCACACATTGCCATTGGCATTGCAAACTTTCGAGATTAACTGACAGAAAACCACTTCAGCGACGAGCACGACCGCCCTTTTCACGTGACAGCATATTTCGTTTTGGTTTCGAGTTCGTGAAAATGAAGTGTTTTTTAGACTCAAAAAGAAAGATTTTGATATCAGAGTTATGACATGGGCATGAGAAAATCTCAAAGAAAGTGTTACTCGACATATTAACAAAGATGATTAAAAAAGTTGTCAAAGTGGGCTTTTAATTGTTGCTCAAGAAGACTTGGGCGTAAGAAATTTATTTCGAGGCTTCGCTCTAAAATTTATAAGGATTAATTTGCGAATAATCAATGGGCTTTCAGTGCTCATGGTGACTTGTATACAAACAAGAATAGACGTTTGGTATCGCGATTGGTCAACTTTACCATAACTGTCATTCGTGATCGTCCTGCTCAAAATAGCTCACTTTTCACTCATTATGATATTGATTCAAAAAACCGAAAAACCATTTAGAAAACGAATGCAATATGAGGAATGAGAATTTTGTTTTCGGATATGAAAAAATGTCTCACATCATGAAAATAAAGTTGATAAGAGTTTTTCATTAAACTCGGTCCAAAAAAGCGTTTATTTTAGTTGTTTAATAAAGGCTGCAAAAAAAAATTATTTGGCTTCATCAAAGCGATACAAATGTGTTTAAGCTCTTGGCCTTGCGTCACTTGAACAATATTTGGGCATTTTGCCTCCTCGATGTTATTTTCAATATTGTTTCGACTTAATTTCAGCACCAAAACAGCACTGGTGTCATTTTTGTATCTACGCTACGGTTACGGTTGATAAAACAGACCAAGTTTTAACATGTAGGCATTCTATCGATAAACACTGCGTCCGTTGCCTTCAAATCACAAGGTTTGCACAGATCTGAGATTTGCGAGTAGAATCTTTTAATGAACACCTTAAACTCCTTTGTGTTCAAATTTATCGTTACTCCGCATGAGACAAAAATTTGAATATATAAGGTCCATGTGTTACTATACAGAATTTTTTCCTGTTCGAGTGTATTCGTAAAATTGGCCATTACCTTAAATTTTTGTTTAAAACCAGACAGAAAAGTTTTTTACGAGGTGGCGAAAACCCCAGGTTTCAAGAAAAATTTAATATCACTGAAAAGCACGCTGGACTTTATATCCGCTCGTCGCAAAATGAGTGTTTTAAAAGATTATGCCATTCGATAAACCCACCATTTATCTTCTAATTACAGAATTATTTGCACGCGCATGGAAAACTTCCTACAGGGTATAACTATAAAAGAATTCTCCAGCTGTTTTGGGAACGCGTCATCCCAGAACTCTATACACGGCGTATACATAGTCATAGCTTCACCCTTTCAGACGAAACTTTCAATTTCATTGTTGAACGCTTTTCAGTTAGCAGTGTCTGTTTATAATTCGGTAGCGTTTCTATTTGACCTTTTATTATTCATCCAATGTTGCAAACTGTGTTTGCCGGCCGAATTGAAACAAATAACTTAAAGTGAAATGCAAATACTGATAAAGACACGAGAAATAGTTTTTAGATAATGTAATGTGAAGTCAATAGCTGTGTGAGTTTAAAATCTTATCAACGAGGTCGAAATTCCTCCAAATAGTGCGTAAGAAACAGAATTAAACAAAACATAGCACTATACTCCATGTTTTTGCATAATATTAATGTCAGTTTTTCTGCCGGCAGCAATGTGACCCTCTGGCAAAAGATTGTTTAGAATACGCTTGACTTAAACATTTTTTTATACTGAAATATTAACTCGTAACGAAACTTGCGTTTATGAAAAAAATATGTAGTAAAGTAGCCTCCAATACATAATTTGGCTCAGATAAGAAGAAAAGGGAAAAAAGCGTTGTCAATCAGACTAGAAGTCAGCATCTTCGCAATGCATTCACCATTAATACGTCGACATCATCTTGAAATGTTTTCATAACAAGATAGCTTAAAACTTATTTCACAGGAATGTAAATAGTAACTTTTATAGCGTTGAAAACTGAGTCGTTAGGAATCATTGTATCCTAAAAAATCAAAGTTTTGTTTTGTCAATATGACTAGTTTGTTGTTTCTCAAGTACCTTACTTGGCTATGGCACTTGCTTTCGCCATACAAGGGAACAGCCGCACTTTTTTTCACTTACCTCAATGGTTGCCAATTTCAACCAATTAATCTTTTCTTCTCTCTTGCCGCTGTTTCAGGTGAGAATAAAATGGTTTAATAAACTGCTAGAAGTCACGGAACTTTTGTTTTTCGTTGATTTGTAGTAGTTTTTGTCTACTGGCGTCTCGACCGCTTTAGTGGAAATGGCTAGTTTAGAAGTCAAGTGCCAATCACCAAGACAACTGTTATTAGAAATGTCGAAGTCGCCTCCCAAGTTAAATGGCGTTGAGCGTCTTTTGGTCTCCCAGGAACGCATTGCATCATGGCTCCAAGTAAAACTCGATAAAAACGTTTTGTTTTTCAATACTAGTACACAATAATAAGGGAAGTAATTGACCACAAAATATGATAACGATATCTTTTTCTTAGCGAGACAATTGTGGGTTTCGTTATTGATCGGAAGATGACATAGGTAACGTATATTGCTTCTGAGTGCAGAACAAAAATATTAACAAGAAAAAAAATATTATGAATTAACTGAAACTTTTAACTTATTAATGTTATACGCTGCTTAAACTAGCATGAAGAAATAAAAACGAAACATTTACGCAGAACTTGAGGCGGTTTTTCAGTACGGGTGGGGCTGAAATTACAAGAGCACTCGCGTGCCTCTATAGAATCGATGTTTTTAGGCATGCCTTTAAAAACAAAAGCGAAGGAAGTTCAAAACACGAAACGTGCTAAGGCAAAAATCGATTCATCAACCGCTCGAGTAGCTTTGAATGACGTTTAGATAAGTGACTAGTTTACTATAGACCAATTTTGCATGGTTAATTTGACAACACTTTTGCGCTAAAACACGTGCAAAGATGTTTCCTACATTTTCAACACCCGACGAAACATGATGACTGAAATTATCGTATTTTATAGTTCTCTGTTTCCAAACGCAGTTAATCTGAAAATGAACAATTACTACTCGATTTCCTTGCTGACAAAAGCAACGACTACGAAATATTCAGTTTCAGTTTCTCAGCTCAACACAAGTTGATTGTTATCCAAACAGGCCAGTACATAAGATAAGATAAAACCAATATGGTTTAAGCAAGCTTATGGTTTGGGTATTTTTAATTCGCACACTACCTTTACTTTTGGTGTCGGTGTTCTCAAAGACAAAGTGACACAAAAATGACCTTTTTGTTAAATGGTACAAATATACAGTGTACTATCCAACGAAATGCGTTGAGTGTTCGTCTAACATCCCAAGTGGTTTATCAGCCTATAAACCGTAGAAACGTGTGATCTATTGCTTTACTAATAATGATTCAGAAGACGCACGAAATTCTAAGCTGAATTAGCCGATTGACCTATCAGAGCGCGCCCACTGACTTTGTTGTTGAATATTAAAAGTTCTACAAGTCACGGCACGATCTCACATGCCTTGCAATATAATCAAACTACATTTCAGTTTGCGACAAAAAGAAGTTATCTAACACTTAAAGTTTTTACCAGACTTTTGCTTTAAAAGATAATTACATTTTCCTGTATCTAACACGAACTCTGTAAATGATGTTTGATGATGAGCATTTATTTGGAATGTTTTTAAACTGCGTTGATGTGCAGCGAGCAATAGATCTAGTAGAAGTTCTATAGAAACTTAAGGGACGCAATGAAAACATAAACTAGCAATGAAATGTTTGTCAGTTTGTCGTACCACGCGGATCTCGACAATGGAATTTGAATTGTTATTGTGCTCATAAAAAAGAAGCTTGCAGAATACTTGAAACTGCTGAAACGGCTCGATATAAATACAACAACAAACTTCTTAAAGAGGATGGGGTTTGGTGCTGATAAAGTACAGCCTTGTTACTTTGGTTACCGATTGGTGTTGTCGCTTTTGAAGAGATGAATTAAAATACCGCATCTGTTGTTTCCTACTCGATCAGTTGTGTTAAAACCGTTAATAAAGTTAGCACGAATTCGTGCACTTCTCATATCTTATTCCATTTCCTCTTCGATCTATGATTTACAAATAATATATTTGAGAGAAGATTGATAAGAAACGGACATTGGGGATGATAGCTTTTGAAAGTAAAATCACATTTGCCCTGACACAAATACCATAATTTGATTCACCTCGTTATGTCTAAGTTATGTCTATATATGAAATATTAGAAAGAAACAATTTTATATAATTAATCATGGCAAATTAATGAATAGGAAGAACAACTTTGACATAAAATAAAACAGAGGCGACGGATGTTGGCAAAGTTGCTGAATATGGACCATCCATTAAATCCGTCAGCACTATTTATAACTTTAATGTCGGTAGTAGAGCAGACACCTTAGCTGAAAAAATGTATATTAGTCCGACAGGGGTTTTTCAGTTAAAACTGTTAAGCGTTAGCTAACTTTAATTATGTAGGTACGGTTGTAAACAGAAAAAAATAAATAGAGTCTAGATACACTCTTTTGCTTAAAAAATGATGGTTGTTTAGTTGCTTCTTAAAAATCTGTGTCGAGGAAACGTTGTTTTCAAATATATAATTCACAGTTTATAATACGGATAGTGAATCAACATTTTCGTCTAATTGAGCATTTAAGACTGTCTGGGCTTGTCATTTTTGTTCTTTGAGATTAATTCGCATCGATCGATGCCACAAAGAAAAATTATCGGCTCTTAATTTCAGTACACAGAGATAACTTGAACCAGTGAAAACAAGAGACAGTTTACCTCGAACCTGTTCTAACCAGTCACAAATGTTTTTCAAATCTCTATACCTTGCACAAGTAATTAAAAAAACTCTGGTTTCAAGCTCTAGTTTATTTAAGAACCAGAATTTTTTGGTTAAATGAAAATGTTACTTTTTCAAATAACAATAAACGTTTTGATTTGTAAGAAAAACAAAGGTATTTGTTTGAAAAGTAAACACGAGCTTTAAATTTTGTCAGTGTTATTTATTGTTCCAATTTTTTAAATAATGAAAAATTGTCCCACCTAAGCTTATTTATTTCTAAATGTCTGTGCTCTCATAAACTGCAAATATAAACCACTTATATTTAAATACGATTTGTAATTACTTTTTTTGAGCACGATAACGTTGTTGTTTATAATTTTGTAGCAAATTTCAACTTGAATGCTCTTTTATAAAAGCGCGTACAGGTACCACAATTCACTGCAAATTAAAGCTAGCGTGGAAGAAATGAAATGTCTTGTTAAATCTTACTTGAGGGACGGTGGTTCAGTTCTTTTAGATCCGAGTACGCGTACAAGATTTGAAATCTTTAAGCAAACTCGTAGTCGAGAGGACGAGATTTCAAGCAAAAGTCGCCCTCTCGACAACGAGTTTGCGCGGATTAAGCATGGGCGCACGAAACATTCGAAACTTTCCGTTTTAAAATTAAATGCTCCAATCAAAAAAAAAAGCGTAAAATTAGTGATGAATAATTTTTTAAAAACTCTCTGGGGAATGCAACTTTAAAAATCTTCTGAAGAAAGACTTTAGTTGAAGTTGTTTGCAACATTGAATTCCAAGGAAAATCGAGTAAAGTCCAAACAGGGTGGTGAAAAGGGGGTCTTAACCACGAATCACGCGACAAACAAATCGGGCTTACCTTGCATCATGTTTGCAGAAGAATTCCCACATCACGTATCATTTTTTTCTTTTTTCACAAATCACGCGGCAATTTTTAGACCATTCACGCATCACGCAAAACCTCTTCAACAACCTGTCCAAAGAATGTACAACTTCTTGTGACAAGTAGCAACATCGATTCATCATCAGTCATCATCAGTTTTTTATTTCAAAATCAAAACGTATTAATTACAATTAAGCTAACCCGCAGGTAGCATTAGTGCTAG
>JANCMA020124625.1:0-14510 GCA_024336925.2 Zoanthus solanderi
GTTTACGTCCTATTTTGCATTCGCCTAAAACAATAGCAATATGTGACTGACAGGCTCAAAGCCAATGGGAATTTTACGTTCACGAGATGAATGTGAAATACGAGGAATGCAGGGCCTTCGTTGCAGGCTCTTCCTTCCCCCTCTCCCCCAGGCCCTCAAGAGCCCAAGCCCCAGTCCCCCAAGAGCCGCTACGCAGGCTAGGATTTAGGTAATCACAGTTTATCATTTTCTTCAGATTTTGTGTATGACTTTTTAAAGATGAGAGCAATTCCAAGTCATTGCATTATTCTACCTCCCTTTTTGATGACATTGTAATTTTAAGATTACAAATAACTAGCAGAGCTAAAGTAAGAACACAATCAATATCTGAATATGACGTCACGACTCGATTGTTGCATACGCGCGTGATCGATTTTGACCAACTGCATGCTCGGATTTTTTACAGTGAACAAAGGTTGCTTATTAATCAAGGTTAAAGCGGATTTTAATAATTATTTATTCTAGTTTGCTTCATTAACCAGGTTTTCATTAAAAAAAGTGAAATGGGTTTAAGTTCATTTGAAAGCTAATTTTAGACTTTATAGCCAAAATTGACAGAGATGTCACAGACTTTGCGTCAAATTTAGTGTTGAGGATCGAAGGAGTACAAAAAAGCACGCGTAGGAAGGCCCCTCAGTCAACCTGCGAAACCCTGCATGCGCTCTAACGCGACTGGTTGAATGGTATGAACGAGCACTTGATCGCCTCTCTGCCAGACCACACTTACACCTTTAAACTAATTTTTGTCTGTTTAGTTCGCTCAAAGAAACCAAAATTAAAATCAGGCATCACTTCTATTTAGAATCATTTTCGTTTTCAATTAGTGGTAAGAACGAATAACAGGAGAGTTCCTTTTAAGAGCTAGCCGGCGTTTATTTCCAGTTTTCTTCTTGTGGATATATCACTTCTTTGACTGGGTAATACCCACATTAGCTCGCTGGTACTCAGAGTCAACTCTGAGAAAAAAAACAAATATTCAAATTGAGGAAGAGCAAGGGTTTCAGCTAGTAACCCTATGGCAGAGATCATACCAACATGTTATGAAGACCCTGGGATTAGCTTGTGCAAAACGTGGATATCAGTCTCTGTTTTAAATAACAAAAGGCATATATACGTTTTCTTATAGTGGTAAATGGAATCATTTCAAATTAATTATCAGTTATAAGTTTGATGGGAAAAATTACACGTAAACACATGTCAGATACGCAGAAGACCTAGAAACCTAGCTAGCGCTCATTACAACCTCATCTCACCCCTCTATACATGGTTAGTATTGTAGAGCTTCCAATCTCAATAGCTTTGTTTGTAATTTAGAGCTAATTTTAACAGCCGGCAAACAGCCTCATTGTTAAAACGTGTTCCTCTGATAAAAAAGAAGAGAAAATAACAGAGTTCTTGATTCTTATCTTGGGGAATCCATAAAGTGTATGCTCTTGAAAGACTTAAAAAAATGTTATAAATCCATAAAAGTTTAGTCTCAAAATGAGAAAGCTTACAATGTTTGCTTTTAAGTTCAGCTGTTTATGTTCTTTTTATTAAAATTGATTTAATTTATTATGTTACTGTTACAACTTCACCTTTAAGGTTGTTCATCAACAACTTTAGTTTGCATTTATTTATTTATTTTTAACCTGGTATATATTGAAACTGTTGCTTATTGAAGTTAGAGAAGTTGGTTTAGGGCTCTTGAATTGACATTTTTAAACATCTACGAATGTTATAGCAAATGCCTTGAAAGAAATCTTAAACTACTCTACATACTACATTGCTTAAACTATAATTTCTTCGCTTAGCCCAAAGTGGTAGAATCCTCCTTTTGGATTTGTAAAAAGAAACAATTTGTCAAAATTCTGGCACAAGTTATAGACATATTACGTTTGAAAAAGTTTAATAGTGTTTGTTTAACGTGAGTGTTTTAACCTGAATGGGTATAGAATGAACAATGAAAGCGATTTAAACCACAGTCATAAGTATATTCTTTCAAAACTGGGAGGCTCAGTTGGCTGTCGGTATTATTTGATTCTTCAGTAAAATTTTTGTAAGCCTCGATAAATTAAAATTGACTTCATGTAGTTATATAATCGATTATGTTATTAAAACGTGCAGTTTGTCTATATCGTTAATCGACATGTTAAAATGTAACCTAATTTCGTGTTATCGTTAGAATGCTACATTTTCAAGAACTGTTTGTGTTTAACGACACGGAAGTGTTTTATCTTCGGAGAACACGAGATAACTGATTTTATACTTAAACGAAAGCAAAGAATTCCTACTTACTAAACATAACCCTTTATGTTTCTATACTAGAATCTTAAATTTTAATCAAACTGACAGCTTGTACATATCTATCTCACAAAATTTTACCCGTGACTATTTTTCACCATTCTTCCATGTAAAATGCTTTTTTATTCCTTAAAGTTATTACCTGTCAAAATATATCCGCACCAGTATTTTGCATTCATGGCCGGAACTAATGAAACAGTAAATCTAGATATTGATGTAGTATTTGAGCGTAAAGATAATACGAATCTACAATCGGTTTTTGGTGTGTCAAATGATCTATTCCGCCATACCCAGAAGCCTTTGCAAGACATAGAACTGACAAACCAGTACGAAAAAACTCCCTGAAATAGGTAGTGACATCTTAAGGTAAAATCTAGCTCACTGGAGCTTTCTGCTTATAAGAAAAAAAGAAAGTTTTATTACATTGTATTTTCGTGACCCTCATGGCTTGTTTACATGGGTTTTTTTCATTTCTACAGGTAATTAAAATTGATTTGGACTCTTTGGCAGTGTGTGTGTATAAGCCATGTGATTCGCATTCTTTGTTCTAAATAAGAGGCCAGTTGCATGAGTCACATTATTCAATTCACAGAGCAAACACACAACAGGTTGTCGAGAGCAAGTTCTGCTTTTTAATGCTCTATTGTGTTGATAACAAACGGTGCGGGACCTTTCCATGTCCATACAGATACCAATTGTTGTGTCTTGGATACCCAAACTTCCCGTACTAATGTATGTTCAAAATATTAGCGGTTAACGACTCATCAAAAGACTTAATATTGCTTCCGCAGAAACTTCAATAGCTTTAGAAAACATGAAAAAGGGAAGTTTATTGCGCCAAAGCCACGTCACGATCGTAAATCTTTTCAAAAAAATTGTAACGGATTTAGGTCTACTGTTTATGTAATCGATTAACACTCATTGCGGCCGCGTGAAAAAAACAATTTGTACAGTAAAATTGAATTAAAGCTTTGTCTGAAAGAACAATAGAAAAGGTCAATAAAAGGCTGGGACTTTGAAAATAGATGTAAAGCATTTGAGTGTGTTGAAGTGTGCGTTTCATTTACCAAGAGAAAGAAGATAAAAAAAGAGAAGTGGAAACCTTCAAATCGCCATGTCATTTGTGTCAACAGACGAACAGCACATCAAAAGACCTCTTAACTCATTCATGGTGTGGGCAAAAGAGAAGCGACGAACTATGAATCGCGATAATCCCAAAATGCGCAATGCAGAAATTAGTAAAATTCTTGGTGAGGAGTGGAGACAAATGCCTGACGAAGCAAAGCAGCCGTATGTTGAAGAAGCTGTACGACTTCGCAAACAGCACAAAGTGGACCATCCTAACTATCGTTACAAACCCAAGAGAAAGCTAAGGCAAGAACAAGCAGCGTTGGAAAAGGCAAGGTCTGATGGCGTTCCTCTCTTCTCAGGAATTTACCCAAATATTTTGCCTTCTCCAGTACCGAGTGATTTTAGCTCGCCCAGTTACCCTGTGTACACACCAGGTCTTTTTAAACCTCGGTTTCCAGCTGATAGGCTCCCCTTTCCATCAGACATGTTTGGCAAGACCCCATCGACTGTTCCCTCAAGTGTTTTTGGTCGAGGGTTGAATGTTCCGCCAGCGTTTAGCGTGGGGTACCCTGGTCCGTCAAGTTCTTTTACATACGGTTCAGAATCTCCACGACTGCCATTGCCAAAAGACAATCCTATTCGCATTTCACCTCTGCGCCTTCAACCTTCACCTACCAGCCGAACAGGCTCGGCTCTGAGTCCAAGAGTCAGCGGCATTTCAGACCCAAGCAAACAGCCAGTACCATACTTGATGCTTAAAGCTGAAGTTCAGTACATGTAAACCAGAGACTAATGTTGAACACTTACTTTAGAAACAATCAAAACTTTACATAGAGCACATAAATAGAAAAAAGATTTCCTTCCGTGATCGTGAATTTTTATAATGCATTCATGCACATAAGCCCATTCAGCTTTTTCAGAGCTTTTTCATTTCCTGCTTTTGTACAAATAAAAGATATTTATTCGAATCCAACATTAGTGTCTTTTGTTTTTAATGCCTTACTTTAGTTTAGCGGTTCATTTAATGGCTAATGTGAGTGTTTTATAATTTCCTGGGCACTTGGTTTCTTTATCTTGTGTTGTGAGGTTTCTTAAAGAACTGCGTTCATAAAATCGTTAGCAGCTTTTGTATACATCCCTAAATTAGAACCTTCTTATAGGATAGGATTAATAGATGAATCTCATGGTATGGTCCATTAGTTTTTGCGCGTATCGAACAAAATGCAACTGAAAAAGGTCACCTTATGTTGATCACTGATTACACTGTAAACGTTTCTAGCTAAATTTTTTGCACAGCAAAGTTTCGTACCAAATATTTTTGACAAGAACGTTATGGGACCAAAACATTTTGCATAAATTACGTTGTTTTTTACTGGAAAATTGGGATTAAATAAGGATTATGCAAAATTGTTCGTCTTAGCAGGCTAATTTTTTCCTCGTGTATTTAAAGATTTTGAGAGTTAGGCGCCACAAACTTAGGTCAGTTCGTTTTGATCATTAGCTTTGCAGGTGCAACATACGTACACCAAAATATTTTGCAAGACACCGGGGCATCTGGTGCTTTGGAATAATCTGTAGCCAGAAGAACTTGATGTAATTATGTACAAATGAACATTTGTACAAAACAGTAAATGTTCAAATTTAAAATCTAAGTGGTCTGTTAATTATAATTTATAACAAAAAACACGTGTCGTATGACTGTTTTAAACCCTCCAGTGCTGTTTTCAACATTCAAGTAATGACCCGATAGTTAATTGCACGAGTAACTAATTCTTTTTGATGACATTTAACTTTTATATTAGGGCAAATATAAATTGTGTTACAGTTCTGAAAAATCTTGGATAAACACTTGAATATGTATTGCATGAAAAGTTTTCTTTGACGTTATCTGATTGGCAAATTTTTGCAGAGCAGAGCTCTCTATATTTGTAACTTTAACTAAAGATATATAACAAAAGTTGTTAGTAGAATATTTTACAAATGGAGTCAATAAACAAGAAGAGAATCGCATTAACGTCATCGCACGAAACCTGAAATGATTGTCTCAAGTCTTATCATTTGCTGTCCATTTCTAGTTTACAAGCTTTATCAAGATTGTCGAGCGAGAAGCAATAAGTGTTAGCTCTCTTAAAATGCATTTTCCACATCTCCATAAAAATATGTCCATTCGTTTACCCTCACTCATTTTAAACATTGTTTGGCAAGTGATTGTTCGTTGGTAGTGTAACTGTTTTGTTTTACCTATCAATTATCGAAAAAATACATGTAATATTATATTTCTGTTTGAGTTTGACTCATCGACTTATTTCTAATTTTACCTTGGATATGCAACTAATCTTGAACAAGAAAAATGTAATTACGCAATTGATCAGAAGAGAGGGTAAAACCCAGCTCAGACACGCTTGGTTAAAATTTAAGTAATATTTATTAACAAACTTTCCCAACCAAAGTAAAATAAAAACCCTTTCCCTCTTAAACTTGAGTGGATATTGACAGTTCAAAGATTCGTGTTGTTAATAGGAAGCATATGCTGCGTAAAGCTGCCATTGTGATGTTTCTTTGCCCCGAACACCTCACTTTTCTAAAGCCTTTCTCTTAGAAGTGTCTCTAGCAGAATAAGATATTCCCATGAGCACGTTGCAAGTAGACATACATTGTTTTTTAAGCGTCAGGTAATTTTCTCAATTCTATAGCAAAGTGTTGAACTCGCTTACAACCATTCATTGTTTTTTTCCAAGTAAAGTCTGTTAGTTTCCCAAAACATAAAATCTCACACGACCCCATTGAGCCACACCTTTTCCTGTACAAAATCTAGTTAAACATCAGTTCTCGTAATCGTCAAAACGTGTATTGCTGTTAAGCTTTGCGTTTATTATAAACCAAGAGTAAAGACAAAGCATAATAATATGGTGTTTAATGGATTTAACTTTTATATGGCGCAGTTACTATCTAAAGAGTAAAGGATTTATATGAATCACACGGAAACGCTTAGCAGCTGGTGCAAAGCGTTTGGCCAGCCGATGGATTTATACACATTGTTCAAACGTCTCGCGACTGTGGGACAGAAGTTTGTGACTTAATCATTAACACACAAGTCTGCTTACACAAAAGAAACGATATCTTTGTGAATGTTTTTTCTATAATAGCTTTCATCTTTAGACATAAAAGTTAAATAGATTACCTTGTAATAAGGTTTATCAAGCATTCTGCTCTCGTACCCTTTTTTCCTACCGTTTCAAAAATTCTTCATCATGCCGGTAAAAAAGTTTGTCGTATATTTCTTTTCTTTTCTTCAAACAAGTGAACTCAGTGGATAATCACTGAAATCAAATCAAAGATGAGAGAGATGACTTTGTTCTCATGATACTTTAATCTAATTATACCGTTTGTAATCACATTTTAGTGATTCAAATCACAAAGGTGAAAAATACTCCTTTAAACTCCAAGTGTTCCTTCTTGACACTTCTTTGAATACAGTTTAACTGACCAAACGTTGGTTCACGCACGGATAAAAGTTTGAGTTTAGCTTCTTTAGTAAATTGCCCTCTTTTCGATTAACACTTGTAAAGTATGGACTAACTTTGAGGGAAAAATCAAGGTTTCATTCCCATAAAACTTGCATTTGACAAAGCTAAAGAGCTGTTTGATCTATAATTTCAAAATTCACTTGTTCTTATGTACGTTACATTCAAGTGCTTATGCATAAAAGAAAAAGAGAGATGAAGTCGGTTCAATATTTTTGTATAATCAGCATTTTAAGGTCGATAAATTAATAAAAGCATATCGTTGACAGAACAACACAAACACACATTTATCCTAACCATTTTACTTTGCAACAGGGTGCTAAGTTTGAGAATAAAGCAATAATTGCTAGATGAAAAACATGCAACATCTGAAAGTAAAACTCTTTTAGTTTGCCATCCATTCAACGTTGGAAATCGTTTTTTTTTATTAAACCCATCAGGTTTTGTTAATTCTTGGTTTTCCTAAATTACTTTATAGCAACTTTGTTACAAGCAGTTTTAGTTGAAAAAAAATGAATTAACGTAACGTTTCGCACCACTCTAATGCGCCTCTATCTATTTCTATCTATTTACTCTGACAAAGGGCTATACAACTGATCTGAATATAATTCAGTTTAAATTCTATTCACAGCGGTGTAAAACTTGAAACTTTATCCAATGGTTTCCGTTTGTAAACTTTCTGTTTTCATTGTCAATTTAACTTTTTTAATCGTCAGTCAGAGCTGGTTCTTAAAACAACTTCTGGCAAGCTTTAGTCTTATATTTGATACAAAAAGCTCGAAAACTACAAGAAACGATTAAGAAACAGGGCGTTGAATTTCATTAAATACCGTTAGAATGTAACAGTGTATTTGCAACTCCTAAGCAGATAAACTCATCTTAAAATCATAAAATAGTTTGTTTTTCTAGTATACTTCAGTAGAAATTGCGACTATTTCAGACTGATACACTTTAAATTAGTTCTATCAAATACAAAAGATAAATACACAACCTGCCCTGCCGGCGTATGACAGAAACTAAACTTGGCGACATTACAAGCTAGAAGATATTTAATATCATGAAGTTTTAACATAATATCAATTTTAAAAGTTAAAAAAAAAGCAGAGCAAACTAAAAAGTGCTAAGAAATATATGGTCTAAACTAAAGCTTTTATGAACAGTAATTACTAGTGTTAAATTTTAGTAATTAAGTACAAGTGTCATCTCGATTACTGTTAGAAGAAACGAATAAAATTTTCTTTTTATTTCTTTTTTCAAAAGCTAACGCCAGTCAGGGTGTAGAAAGTTCCCGGCAGTCTATCTACCAAACGCAGAAAACGACTCTTTAGTTTCACATTCAATCTAGATTTCTGTAATTATTTTCAGCAGAAAAACAAGATTTTTGTTAGCCTTCGACAATGCAACGCTGTGGTTCGTTAGCTGTTCTGACGAAAGACTAATTGTCGTAACATCAATTTTCATTTTATGCGATCATCAAAACATTTTAACATTGAGTTATCAGAATAACTTGTTACTCTTGCTTCCGTAGGAAAGCCCGAGTCTTAAAATGTCCTCTGTTTTTTTTTCTTTTTTTGGTTGCCAAAATGGGGGTTATGGTCCCAGGCGTTCCTAGCCCAGTCTTCAAAAACTGGGTTCTAGAAATGAGAAGGTATTGTATTCAGCCAGACTATTTGTCGATCTTTTCGAAAGACGAAATACTGTATTTCCCGAAGGAAGTTTTGGAAAGAGTCACGCTCTTTACGCTCAGTTAACATACAGACGCATATGTCTGTCGTGGTAGACCCACACTAAAAGTGTGGAGCGTTTTCGGAATGGGTCGGTCCACGAAGACTTTAGCTTGAAATGTAGCCAAACTAGCAAAGGCCAAAGCTCTTATTAGTTCTCACGAAATAGCAAATAAGCCATTTATGGGTCAAAATTACGACAACAATGACACAGCTATGACTTTCGACTTATCAACAAACTATTATGGTGATGTGAACGTATCACATGTCGAACAAACCAAGAATCTTCATGAGCAGAACTTCGAACCTTTGAACATGCCGATCGCCATCTTGGATGAAGACAAAGAAACTCAGTTTGAATTGTAAATATATGAGCTTAACTATCTTATTCAATGTTTTGATTCTTTCGCTGTTTAATTTTATTATTGTCTTCCATACTTTCCGTATTGGAGCATACTATTGTTTAAATCATGCAAACTAACCCTTACCCAGACTCTAACTTCTATAGTAACATACACGATGAAACTACATGCTTAATAAGTACGCCCCAGTACGAAAATTATCCCCATACTTGTAAACAAATATTTCATATATTTCTGTATAGCATTACTGCTTTAGCGATCATGATTCTTGGTTATTTATGGGGTCGCACGTGCTTTGCACAAACCATTGTAAATTTGCTTGAAGAGTGTGACATACTAGAAAATGACTTTGTGTTCGAATTTTCTAATGTAAATCAATATAAATAACATTTTTTGTGGGTAAAATTTCTGTATTGGTGCGTACTTAATTATGCATAAAAACTCACCAATTTTCTATATAGCCAATCCTAACCCTAACCCAACAGGACCCAGTACGCCCCAGTACCGAAATTATCCGTTTTTGTGTCAATAAATGTACAGGAATTTCGATCCCGTTTGCAAAGTATGTATATTATACTTATAGTCATTGTGCGTGATCGCGAACCAAAGCCGTACTGTTCATTGAGCTGTTGTGAATTATGCCTGAAAGTTTGATGTTATCATTAATAAGATATGTAAGGACGTAATCATCTCTTGGTATTGTGCTTTAAAATACCTAATGGCTGAATAACATCCAAGTACACTGGACAACAGTTATTCTTCAAAGAAAATGTTTTTAATTACTTCTGAAAGAACTTAGTATGTTATTTTAAATTGTTGAATTAAAACATTTATCTAATAACACTGTATGATTAAATTTTGTCTCTTATCATTTTGCTTGGCAAAAATTTCTAATATCGTGTATAGATGTTATAATAACCCAAAAATGAAAAGCAACTTAAATGCAAATCAAAAATGTGGGCACAGCGGCTTGCTCACAGAAAGGAAAGAAAGATCTGGGAAAAGATATCAAAATGTTCGAGCAATTCACTACTCATTCTCTAACTTAATACCAGCAAAAGAACAAAACAGCAATCTTAATGCCGCCACTAAGAAACTTTAAAAAAGTGCAAAAAGGTTAATGCCTAAGATTGCTCCCTCCTTCTGAAAAAAAAAACTAGAATTTCTGACTATAGCTTGCTTTCCACATAGTTGCCATCTCAAAGCAAAAACTGCGCTACCCTAGTAATAGCTAAAATGAAGGTCGGTTAGCCCACCGTACGATATCAAACTGGTATTTTTGACAATATGATGAAAAAAGACTGATTTTTCAAATCTTAGTCTTTCTGTAACCTCAAAAATGTATTCCAATGTCGACCAAAAGTGCATAGAAAAGTCTATAAAATTGCAAATGTTCTGGCTAAAACTCTATAAAAGTTTGAAATAATGTCGATTTTTAGACGTTTTATCAAATAAGCAAAGTTCAGGGTTCCGTGCGAAATTTGAAGGTGTTGTCCTGTCGAAGTTTAAAACCTGAAACGTGTATGATTAATAGAATTCGTTTTAGTTCAGAAGTTTCTGTGAGCGCGCTCATACTAAGCTCAAATACATATAGAACGTTCAAAAAAATAGGCAAAACGCTTGCGGACGGTAGTTCTGAACTTTATCAATCTGTAGAAAAAACTAAGCAACGCTCATCTAAAGAAGCCCGAGTTAACGCCACAAGTAGCAGGTGCCTTGAGTTTAATCTCTTTCGGCTGTCATTTTTAAACGCTTAAACTCTGTTATTCAGGATTAAGGAAGGACTAACGTCCGAAACGCCAATGTTTTCTTTTCTTTTTTCCACGGTGTGTAAATTTCAACAACTGGTTCTTTAGAAAAATGGATGCCTAGTTTTTCAGGTTTCGAGTGAAAGGAAACGCTATGGTTCGTTAGCTGTTCTGACGAAGGACTAATCCTCGAAACATCAATTTCATTTATGGCAATGATCAAAATATTAATTTCAACATTGAGTTATCTAAATAACTTGTTAAATTTACTCGCTAACGCAATTCAATAAATTTGTTTTGAAAAAATTAAAGTTATATATTTAGGCATTGCTGTTGTAATTTATGTTAATTAATTTATGTGGCAAAGACTGCATAAATTCGAGAATTCCCCAAACTTCGGCCTAAATGAATTTCCAATCAAGCTGGTCGCTAATACAAAGTCTCTTGGGATCCTTGTCGATAAACATCTAACCTGGAATGCACATATCATTAATATTTTCAAAAGAGATAGCTTTTGGCATTGGCACTCTCAAACGCTGTTGATCGTTCATTCCGATCGGAACATTAAGATACGCCTTCAGCGCTATTGTTCAGCCCCATTTTGATTACTGTGACATTGTGTGGGGAAACTGCGATAACACTCTTGCAATAAAACTCCAGAAGCTACAAATTCGCGCAGCCAGAATTTTGACTTTTTCCAATTACGATGCAGACGTAGAACCTTTTCTTGAGCGTCTGGGTTGGAAAAGGTTAGCTGATCGACGAAAATCCCACATGGCTATTATGGTTTACAAATCACTAAACGATTTAGCAACCGAATATCTCAAAGCTAAATTTGTAAACCGTAGTAGCACATTACCGATTATATATTGAGAGACACAACCAACAAACTCGCTGTTCCAAAACCCCGCACAAACTATCTAAAAAGATAGTTTCCATTACAGTGCTACGATGCTTTGGAACAGCCTGCCTCTAGAACTTCCTCAAGCAAAATATCTGAGCAGCTTTAAATATGGCTGTAGGGATTTTTTTTTTTTTTTTGGCTCTTAACACACGGCATTCATGGAAAGCAGGCATTTTAGATAATTTAGATAATTTGTTTTTTATTCTTTAAAAATACTATTATAGATAACATGATTTTAATAATAAATAGTTTTTTATAAGTCCTGATTGTTATAAGCCCTGATTTTAAACAAAGTTACAATTACTAAAAAAATCGATCTTCCGCCCTGGGTGAAGTCTTGCGTCACTCAAAAACGTATGAAATATCTTCTCGGAAAGGTTGAATAATTTTTTTAAAAAATGAATTACATAAGATATTTTTTTTTTTTGTTTCTTTTTAAATAAGACGGCCTGAAGGGAGTGAAGACTGAGGAGTAAGCGTATTAGGGATTTTTCACAGGTTTCACTAAACAGGAAACACAAAAGATGTTTTTTTTTCCATTTTATTCAAGTATTCTCAATGTTACATTTTTTACTACACAACGCAACTTTAACAAGCATATACGTTTCTCTAACAAACAAACAAATAAGACCATACATTTTGTTCTTTTTAAACTGAAAAAATCGTTAAATTTCTAATTATTCTATGACGTTTTTCAAATATCTTTCTACAGTAAAATATAAAATGTTCAAATGCATAAACTCAATAAGAATCTAAAGAACAAGCTAAATTTACTTAGCGGTAGAAACTGGATTCTTGAGACTTTTGGCCTCATTAAAAGCTTAAATGAAGGTTATGCTATAGTTTTACAAAAAGCTTCTACTAGTTTCATAATATCACTCTACGAACTACTTCCACTATCGCGCTCACGACCGACGGCGTTTGTTGATGGTGAAGAGATCCTTGTCAGCCTCAGCCACTGTTGTTGGTTTTTTGTTACCTTTAAATGAAGGTATAAATGTAGTCTAGATTTGTATTTGTATCTAAAAAAATGATTTAGTTTATGGTTATTGTAATTTTGATCAAGTTTTTATTATTATGTGGTGGTCTAGCACTTATACTAGAAAATAAATAGTAAGAACTATTAGAAATTGGAAAGAAAAAAAGAAAGACTCGCGCTCATCACCGCCTCAAAGTACAGAGGTAACACAGCTCAACGAGGTCGGACCGAAAGCATACATAGGCGCCCCTGGTTGTCGCTATACGGACCATGCATGACCTCGGAGCACAGCGTCAAGGAGGGAGGAAAACCGGAGCACCCGGAAAAAAAACCTCGGAGTCAGATAGAGATGGACAATCCCGGGTCGTAGAGGTGGGAAGCGCGAGTGATGACCACTACGCCAACCTGACTCCTGGGAAATCTTATCAACTGACTGCTTGTATTTTTGTTTTTCTTGTCCCCCAATAACTTGGATTGTGATATTTTTGTTTCTCTCATCTTTTCATTAAAATGATATTTTGGTAGCTGATCCAGATGTTTTCCAATCGAAAACTCTGTCACAACTAATGCATAACTCGCTACAATGTAATAGATATTCCGCACTAGGGTTCTGTTTCGAAAGAAAAAATTTGCTTTGTCATTAATGCAAGCTAAATATAACAATTACATTTTGCTGTCAAAATTAATGCAAATTCACCTTCCAAATATGTTTAAAAGTTCAACTGTTATTAAAATTAAACGTAATGAAGTTAAAACTTGCCTTTATCTGGCAAGACATACATAAATTTATCCATCTGGCAGCTGGTGTGTTTTAGTTTACGATAGACTCGATCAAATCAAATTATAGTTATAAAAATTAGAATACGAGCTCGAAACAATACCTTTTTGGATAAAGAATGATTGATCTATTCAAACAACCAATGCTGATGATACAACAGCGAATATTCGTCGAGTGAAACTGTCAAATTGATACTTCACATTCTTTTTTTTCTTTTTCTTACCTTTGAGAATTTTAGATCATATTTTCTTGCTATTTTAGTTTTCGCAAGAATTGCTTTTTGAATAAGAGCGTTTAATTCCTCTTCCGAAACGTCTTCTGAAAAGTGGGAAAAGGGCCGCCATATTGCATTACTTGTTTTCATACCGCAGACGCTATCCATCACCTGATAGATAGTGATTGCGGTAACCAATCAGATTGCGGTATTTGCGACAGATATAGAAGTAGATTTCTACTAATACAGGTTAGAAATCTATTAGCTGGTTAGTTCATACAACTTATATACTGGCAGCGCTAGCTATCAAAACAGCGTCTATTTGATCGCAGCTGTAGCAGTATTGTGTTTCTTTACCTTGTGTTGTGGTGGCTGTGTCTGTTGTTGGTATACCTATAGCTGTTTGGAGAAATGATTGATCGTTACTTCAATTGACAACTGAAAAGCAGGTTCTTCCTAATAAAAAAAACAACATCAATGCAAACTGATTTTGTCCAACTTCTATCCTCTCCCCTCCATTCCCAACTTTTTTACAGGCTACAGCTTTGTTTCTTACCGTCCAGTGTCTGTTTATTGCAGTCAACAATGTCTTCACATGTTACTTTTCCACCCTGAAAAACAGCATCAAAGTTTTAATCACAGTCATTAAAACAACAAACCTGGAATAACATGCACGAATGGACTACGAGTCAATAGACTATGAGGCCGTAGGCCGAATGGACTATCTAAACTCGTTGTCCATGAGGCCGATAGGTCTAATTGTTTTAGTATAAGCCTACTAATTGGTCAAAATGGACGTACAAATTGAAATATCGATGAAATCCTCTGATATTATAGCAAAACGCGGCTCATTACTATTTTGATCCGCCATCTTTTCTCTACTA
>JANCMA020124727.1:0-14503 GCA_024336925.2 Zoanthus solanderi
TTTAACCGGTAAATAAAACATTTCTTCCAGTGGTTTAAAAGTTTGTCGTTGGATCTTTTAAACATTTTTAGTAAGGGTTAAATATTTTATTGGTAGATTAAATATTTTTTTCATTGGTTTGAATATTTTATTGCGGGATTAAATAATGCTACCATCGACTTGCCATAGTTTTCACAGCCATACAGGATTCCGTGAGAGCGCCATAAAGCTTGCAACCCGATATTCCAAATGTTGGCCCGATTGTCATCTTATCACTTTCATCATGTAAATTCAATTGGAAGAGAAGAATATAATTATTTGATCCATGAATTATAAAATGCTGGGTTTGATTATGGCCGAAGCAAATCATTAATAATCCAATCTTTTATGAAAAGAGACCTTGATAGATGTTCGCGCATCTTTATTCACGGAAAATTTGACTATCGTCTATCGAATCTCTTAGATCTCACGTTTGCTGTATAAAGACCACACAGGAAGTACACTCTCAACCAGTTGCACCATGGACTTTTTTAGAATGCGTGTTTGTGATATGACTAAGAGAATGGTGCCCCTTCCGGCACTATTGTTAGCGGCCAAGGTCAGCTTCAATGAAACAAGAGCAGACATTCAATGTGGTGGTAATGTCACACAACACAAAAAACCTTTGGATTGTGAACAATCGGTTTGTATTGTACACAGAACCGGCACCGACTGACCAACGGCAACGGACAGCGATCAGCCGATTTGACTGACCATTGCTGCTCACAAAGGGTGATTTTAGTATTTATTTCATGTTAAAATATTTCTAAATAGGTTTGTTGGCTTCAGTATTTCATAGACGATATAGTTTTAGTGATCATGATAGCATTTTTTCAAGTATGTGTGCGTCCCAGAACTCATGTTATTATTATTATCTTCTGCTCAGTGAATGGAGCTGTGTATTGTACACATTTATTTTTCCATCAAGAATGAATCACGCCGTTTTCGTGAACACAAAATTGCTTCCCAAGCGCGAGATAGTTGTTTAAAGGATGGTTATGTTATTTTCAACATTAAGAAGTATTTGTTTGATTGAGGTATGTTTTGGTCGGTTTGGGGTCAAGTTTCATGTTCAGTATTTGAGGACACTGCTAATCAATAAATTAAACTATTAAACAGATTAAACTATATTTAGTAAGGAGCTCACCTTCCCAGGCAGTGTTAGTTGCGGAGACGAACATCGAGCAGATTAGCATGTGATGGATGGCACGTCTTGTATTAACTAAAATACTGCATTTTGGTTGGGCCGGCAAGTCACATCGAAGCCTCATCAGAGCAAACTAAAGTTAACTGGCTTTTGATGTATCCGTGTAAATAACACTAGGCTAGGGTAATCACAATGAAAAGCAGGTATCCACAAGAAACTTCCACTACCACTTGGCCTGTGGGTAAACGCAATTCACCTTGCTTAAGTTAAAGGATTGCTTCAGTTAACCATAGGCATAAGCACAGCCTGCAAGCAAGCTGTTTGTGAGGTGGAGAAAAGAGCGAGATACAACAGATAGAGCTCGCTTCCTGGGTACTGTAACCACGTTTCAGTGTTATCAATGTCAGTTCCGTTCATTGAATTCAGTCCTATAATAATAGTAATAGTAATGGCAAGGGAAGATTTTATCCAGTGGAGTACAATTTATCAATAAGTCAATTATTTTTTAACCCACAATTCAAAGTCAAAAATTGGAAGAAACAATAATGATTCGCAACATTTAGTAGATACTGGTATTTCAGAAAATATCACGAAGTTTTTAACTACTAACTACAGTCAGGTACCAGTTTACATCAATTAATCATTACAAATTTACATATTTAGTTAGAAGCGGTAAGGATGGTATGTGTATACAAGCAACGAAACACAATCTTTTTTTGTAAAATATAGGTAGGTTTCAATATTTTTCGAACGCATTACCCTTGGGCTTGAGTGTTAATTTACAGATAGAAAAGGACAAACAAGTGGTAAAAAATCTGACCCTGCTAGATTACGTAACAGAGTAGCGATATAACAAAACTCGCAGCCTAATTTTACTTTTTTATATGAGGAAAAGCTTATTAAGAACAAAGCCATTCATACACTTGATTGAGTTCATCGTTTGAGGAGCTCTCTTGCACACTATTTAGTTTTGACTGTTAGTGTTAAATCACGTTCGTATCATCTGCAAATAAGTTTGGATCAGATACTGATTTCAGCCGGAATACTTGTAAAAATTGTTATCGACGAGCAAATTAGATTAAACATAACAAGTAATCCAACCACTATGAAAATTTAAAAGCAGTTTTATCGCTTGTTTATTTTTGGTTTTCATGCAATCTGAAAATACACTGAATACAACGAGTATATGAAGTACCAACGATTACTGTGTCACGCAGTAAAACGGTCCTGTGTTTGATTATTTGCCTTTATACGTTTCCTGCGTATCTACATTCAAGACTTTTGAGTGTAGGGAATGCAGATCTAAGTCACAATAAAAGCTACATGAACAATATCAACAGTGCATTAATTTTGCATTTGTCTGTCTGTAATAGTTCATGCAAAATTTCTTCCCTATATAAACCAAAGCATAGCTAACAAATGTAAATAGTCAACACTAGTCGGACATGTTCGCTCCACAGTGAAGCAGTGGGAGATATAACATATCGATAAGGGTTTGTGATACTGCATAATATATACTTTTAAGTAGACTCTTGAGTTTTAATACCTAATAATTCCTTATTACTTTACATTTTGCAGAGCTGACTTTTCTATCATTATAATAATTGGCTCTAAATAAAGCGTTTTGCCCTGTGAAATATCCAATAAATGCCATAAATGAAATGCTGCGTTGGTGTTTCGATAGAAACAGTTAAAGTTATTAGATAAATTTATACCAACGAAGGCTAGAGTATTAAACGTCAGTTTTTAAAAATTTGTTTTCACTGCGTCGTATAACTTATACGTCGTATAAATGTATCTAGTACCTGTTTCTATCGAAACACCGATGGAGCGTCCATTTATGATTCTCTATCGGCTAACTTAAACATGTTCTAAAAAGCCATACAGTAAAACAAAAGCATTCGGTTTCAAGGGCATAATCAGGGCTCGTACAAGTTGCTACGGGAGTCCTGTGTTATAACTTCTTCGGGGGAAAAAGCATTTTCTCGCGGGCCCGGTATTCGCGCGGAAAAACAAACCCTTATTATATTACTAACACAAATTTAACAGCGAAACTATTTCAAGCCGGGTACAAGTACAACGGTACGCCACAACTCGCGCGAGCTATTCAGTTCTTTTACACGTCATAATTTAAACAATTTCGACACTTAACCTCGAATAATAATAATAATATTTATATTAAAAATAAGCTTTATAATAGTAATTACACCATGTCATGTATTCTCTGTAAACATTTTTTTCTTCTTTTATAATACCAGCTATGCGTTTTCAATTTTGACCGTTTTATCATAAATGCACCAAGGACGGAATATTGATTAGCTTTTCGAGTATTTGATGTTTTACGTTAGAAATCGCACAGTAAAACAAGTTCATGGTTGTAAAAACATCACTGCTTTATTCAGATAATTAATTCCAAATTTTGAAAGTATCTGGAATTGCACTGATTTTCGCCAGTTGCCGTCCTTAGTTATATCCTGAGCAAGTAACTCTGAGTTACTTTAACTCTGAATTTGACAGTTTATTTTTGAATTTCTAATAACGCAAAGAAGATTTATTCCACCAGTTGGTGCTTAAGACAACTATTTTGTCAAGTAAACAATCTTTAAAGTGTTTCTTTTTCTTTCAGTTTCAGGTGAAGTTTGGACTAGCCTTAAATCAATGTGACGTCATTGCCGCAACGTCACATTACACAATATACCAAATGGTGATTTCCTCGGAGAGCTGATTCGCAACACTGCAGAAAGGCGATTAAAGCACAACCACAACAATTCTGGCTCCATTATGAAGTTTCCTCAGTGCTGTAAAAAGAAGCAGTGCTATGATGTAAAAGAGAGGATGAAAACTTCTCAGAAGTTTGCTTACGGAGTTGGCCATATACTCAATGATTTGGCAGCAAATACATGGTTTAGTTATTTGCTAGTATTCATGAACAAAGTTGCTGGACTTAACAGTGGCGACACGGGGCTGGTTTTGTTGTTAGGCCAAGTCACAGATGCTTTATGTACGCCGTTCATTGGCTATCTTAACGATAGAACAGTTTGTAAATATGGTCGTAGAAAACTATGGCATCTCATCGGTGCAATCTGCGTGTGTGCCACATTTCCTTTTATTTTCAACAAATGTCTGGGATGTACGGACGCTAGCTCCAAAGTGAAACTTGGTTATTATTACGCATTTGCGGCGGTTTTTCAGTTTGGCTGGGGTTGCATGCAGTTGAGCCATTTATCGCTTATACCAGAAATCGCAAAGCGGTTCAGTGAAAGAGTTGAGCTAAATGCCATCAGGTAAGCCACAGTAATTTTTTTTTTATTTTCGTGTTTTTTTCTTACAGCGTTAAATAGACTACCGAAATCATTTAGTAATAACCAACTCACATGTTTGATAAAAGTATTTTTGTAGTTTGCCTATTAAAACTTGCCGCCAACGTAGGAAATAATTTTAAAATTTGCCTACGACTTCCATTCAAATCACAAATGTTTCTTTATTGTCGCATCAGGAAACCACCATCTCGATAGCCAGAAGGGATCTCTTGCCATTCTTCTTCTTGTGCCTTCCATTCTGCTTGAATAAGAACCTGTTGATCACTTGATGATTAAAAAAATTTATTAAAAAATTTTATTTCCAAGTAGTTAGTTCTCAGTTTGTTCTTGAATATTCTATTTCCAATATATTGTCACATTTGAATAATGTTTATGCATAGAAACATCTAAACTTGTACTGTTGATTAACACGATATTTAAATTTATTTTTAGTGTTCCTTTCAATTTAGGGATAGTTTAAACTCCTCGCGGTGAAACTTCAGTTACTGTCTATAAGCTATAAAATTTCAGGTATGAAAAACTTCAAGATATATCATTATTTTTGTTGTAAATTTATCCGCATTTCTGTCAGTCAGTTGCTTGTCGGAGGTCTGTCATACCGAAGCACGTAGTTCATGCCAGTTTGTCGCCTTAACGTCATGATGAGAAGTACATGCACAACATACAGCTCAATTGACTGCAAGGTCTGCGATCGTCCGAACAATAATTAACAGTAATGGCTAAATTAGTTAATTCTTTAAAACTAATCATTAATATTCCTGCTACCAGGGGTTGATACGGCACAAATTTAATAATCTAACTCTGGAGTTCCTTGTATTTGCCGAGTTTCGGGATTTTCTATCCAGGCTAAAAATGGTTCAAAAATTAACAATATCCTAATAATATGCCCAGGCTCTAATTTTTATTTTTAGATATGAAAGTTCTTTTGACCCTGCACAAAATTTCATTAGAAGTTTATTTTCTGTATTATCACGCCGGGCTGGCTTCAGTTAGCAATTGCCCTCAAGAATGCCATATATAAGAATATTAAGGCTGATAATATGTTGTCAGGCTGTAGTCATGCAAAGAATATATTAAGAATATATGAGGCTGATATTTGTCAAAAAGTTAAGAATACTGAGGCTGAAACGAAAAAAAAAACACTATGCTTATAAAAATAAAGCGTGTACGTGTTCTCGGCTTCTTGTTGTGGTGTTCAAATATCAGTTTGAAAAATGAAAAAAAAAATGAAGAAAGTGGCTAGTTGTGTGTGTGGGCAGGTAGGTCTGATGACTTCCTCGAAATTTCCTGACATTTTACCCTGATTAAAGGGAGAGGAATCCCATTTTGCTGTTCTAGTTAATCTGATAAGAATAATATTTTGAGTTATTTAAAAGTTTACCAAGTTATAGCATTGAGTAATAAACATTGCAAATGCACAAACTAAGGTGTTTCTCGTTTTCGATATAACGATTAACGGATGAATTGCGAACTTTTACTGAAGATGTTAAGTTGTTTCATTAACTATTAAGTTCTTACTCTTGAAGTCTGCCGGCCCATAGAGCATTTTGTTAATTTTTTTTTGTGCTAAAAATATTTTATTGAATGCAGCGGTATTTTCGCATTGGCTGTGAATAAGATCCGTCGCGTCAATGAGTTATTCTTTGCCATGTAAACCAGATGAGTTTTCGTTGTTTACGCAACAAAAGTACAAAATAAAACTTTGTGTTATGACTGCAGTCATGCTGTGATTCGTGTACTATCGCTTGTGTTCACTGAAAGAGTTTATATTTATCTATGTGTTCATAAGGAGTTTTCCTAATTTTTTTTCCAAACCCATAAAATGTACAGAAACTAAACTATTTTCATATTAAGTTGCTCCTGTTTGACCTGTGCTTACTTGTTCCTGTCACGTATTTGTGATTTCTTTGCTGCTTTAAAAATAGTTTTACAAAAGCTTTTGACGCTTAGCTGTCAAAGACAGACTGTAAAGTTGTTTCCTAGACGTTTTTGGAATGTAAATAACTTATCGCAATTATTCCTATGAATTTAGTTTAATTTGCAAAATATCTGTTGTTTGCAAGATCAAAATACTAAAACAGCAAATTATATGTCAAAATTTTCGCGTTTCGAGTGGAGAGGGAAGCTGTGAAAATCACCTTCGGAGGCTACCCCCTGTTGATGTGTAAAGCTGTCGGAATTCGGTTAAAAGTTAAACCTAAAACAACTACCCGGTGTACTTCAAGCTGCGCACAAGAATCACGTGAAAAAAAAACAAAACAAAAAAAAACAATGAAATAGGAGTCCGTTTGAAATCCAGCTTATAGATTTTGATTTCTAATTGTTGACTCAGAGTCAAGATTTAGTCTGCTGTTCATCCCGGTTAAGATTCGGAAGTCTTGCCTTTTGAATCCCGAAACTGGAGGAAAATCTGATTCTAATAATGGAGATAGCTTGGTTGATACTGGGGACATATCTCAAACGCTGAGCCTGAAGAACAATTAAATCAAGACCATGAAGAACTTTCGACTTGTTTTCAAAAAAATCGAAGGCGACAAGAAATTAGGCAAGAAAAGTCAATTGCCATTATTACAGAAGGCAGCGTTTATAATTGGTCATGTTTTGAACGACCTTGTTGGTAACACGTGGTTCAGTTATCTTCTCATTTTCTTGATTATGGTTGCGAAACTACCAAGTGCAAATGCCGGTTATGTGCTTCTTGTAAGCCAAGTGTTTGAAGCTGTTTGCACGCCAATAATTGGTATTATCTGCGACAAAACGATATGTCGTTACGGCAGAAGAAAAGTCTGGCATTTGCTTGGTTCTGTTTGTGTTAGTGTAGCTTTTCCGTTTATATACAATCGGTGTATCGGTTGCAATAACAATAGCTCTACCACAACCAAAATGTTTTATTACATTGGCTTTACGTTAGTGTTTGGATTCGGATGGGGCTCAACTCAGATTGGCCATTTGTCGCTAATTCCAGAGATTTGCAAACAAGAAAGTGAAAGGGTGGAGTTGGTAGCGGGAAGGTAGGTTAAATTGCACGGTCGGTAGCTTTGTGCCAGCATGTCAACGACAACTACCCTTTATAATAGATCCCGTGACTTTTACCCCCATGGACTTCATTTCCGAACAAAACACGATGTACCAGAAAAATACATCGCAAAAAAGGAATTTAAATCTATTTTCTGCGATAATGTCATAGTATTTTGCCTTGTGAAAACTTAACTTTAAAAGTCTTTATTTTAGTTTTAGAATGTTCATTCATGTCTGCATTACAAAGCAATGGGCGGCTAGATATATGTCGGAATATGATTGTTGCGTTGTTGGATTTTCCATCGGAGCATACTCTATGCCTCAAGAAGAAGATTTGACTTATAGAGCAGCAGCAGCCCCTTTAAAAGGTCTTTCTAGGGGCGCTATTGCTGCCCATGTACAAACACAGACTTCATTTGTATTTCGTTAAATATTAATTCTACTTTTAAAATCACAAAATTTAGAAAAACGGTAATTCCTATAGAGAATAAATAAACTATGTAGTTTAAAATTTGAAATATATTGCACATTCGAAAGTGGTGGTTTACAAAAACAAATGAATGCACAGCATTATACAATAACAACAGGAACATGATAGAGCATAATGGCGATTTTGCCATATTCATTGAGTCTTCCCAATGGTTTGTGATTTTTAAAATGTACGTATTTGCTTATCGCTTGAATGATGTAGTTGGAATGAAAACGTAACAACACATTGTCTCAAGTTGATTGAAGATATTATCCTCTAAATCTAGAATAAAATGTTGTGAATCTGAATTCTCACTGTTATTTTAGCACTACACATCCATAACAAACCGCAGCTCAATCCTGATTTTGATTTTACGTCTTAGAAAAAGAACAACTCACTGCTTATAGCAAAACAATTCACTCTTTATTTATGCAGGTCAGCAGTTACTTTCCTATGTGGGATGTTCGTTTACGGTGTCACGTGGGTTCTTCTTGGTCAAAGCTCCGAGCAGACACTAAATCCTGGCGTCTGGAAACAGTTTATGGTTTGTATTAAATATTCTATCCCTCTTAATGCAAAATTGCTACTTCTTCGTTAGTTTAGATACATTGGCATTGTACAGGAAGAAAGTTCCACTTTGAGTATAATTAGTTTTGAAAGGTAATTTTGCACGAAAGTTTAGTGATCGCGCTCCCATCGTCACCATTACTTAAGTCAACAAAAAAACATTACCTCGTCACCATTGCCACCACTAACTCCTTGCTTCATCTTCACCACCACCACCACCACCATAATCATCATCATCATACTCACCACCACCACCACCATAATCATCATCATCATACTCACCACCACCACCACCATAATCATCATTATACTCACAACCATCATCATAATCATCCTCACCACCATCATCACCATCATCATCCAAACCGCCACCACCATCATCATCATCCCCAACATATCATCATTACATTACCAGTACCATTATGATCATCACTGTGACCATTATCATATCGTTTTCATCATCCTAATTGTTATCATCTTGAGAAAGAAGCTTACGAGTCATGTTCTTTTTTCAGTACTTGGCGTTTATTGTGGTCGGTGTTGGAACGTTCTTTAATGTTATATTTCACGTGTGCATCAACGAACCGCCATGTGATGCTTTGCTTGAGCGAGAGAAAAATCGGAGAAACGGAAAAAATAAAAAAGCAAAAAGCAAAACGAAGGACAAGAAAGGTAGAATTGATATTTTATTTAATGGTTTTTGTTTTCTTGCACATTTCTAATTTATAGAATTACAATTTTTTAGTGTTATTATTGTCTCTCTTTCAATGTTTGACATATATATAGTACTAAAACACGTTTTCTCATAAAATTATTTAGTCTAAAATCCAAAGTTGTTTTCGTGGATTTTTTTATCGCCAATCATATCACGGTCAGCAGCTTTTTGTCAAGTGAAATAAAGATCGTGCCTGTATAGAACTGTAACGGGGAACTAGCTCTTCTTTTGGCAACTTCTTTTATTTACTTTATTGGTTTTATTGGCCTCTGTCCTGGCCTCAGCAAAGCCGGCGTGGCTAAACTTCGGCCAGCACAGAGGACCAACTTACTCGTACAACGACGGTAGCAAAAAGAGACAAAACTGATGGGCGCGTTTTACCATATCAATTGCAAACAATAAACACAATACAAAGGGTCACCGCGTGATCAAAACAAAAGATCTAAACAAGAATTCACTTGCTACGTGACATTGTATTATATTTTTGTTATACTGTATTTAGTACAAATGTTAACGTGTATCATTTACATTATATCATTCTAATGGTATCCATTGACGAATTTCAAGGAGGCATCAGTGAGTAATGATAAAGTTGCGATTAATCTATACAATATTCATGAGCCCGCTATGTTCTCAAAAAGACTTTTCCAACGTCCCAAACGCTCCTTTCAGTCCTCAAATAAGTTAGGTGAACATCGAGATCCAAAAACTGCAATTGTGCAGTCGAATAATTTGTAATTTTGTAATAAGTTTTGCAGAAATGAATCACAATTAATGTTGGTTCTTCTTAACTTTTTTTTAACCCTGGCTATTCCTACTGGAGGGGAAACTTATCAGATATAAGGTGCTAGAAAGCACGTAAAATGATATTTAAAATTCCGTTTCCGTGGAAACGGCAGGTTCTGAACAGGTAGGGTAAGAATTATTGCCTTTAAATCAATCTATGTTTGCAGATTTTATTATTTTACTTATTTTATTGATATATATTGCCCACTACAAACTCCTAATGTTCTATATTTAATTTATGTTCCCTAGCAACCAACTTGATAAGATAGCCGGAAAAGGTTGTTTTTAGCGGACGCATACAGTCCCTAAATATGGTTTGAACTTTTAAACTCAACGAAACTCCACCTCCCCAAAAACAAAAACTACAAGACCGTATGTTTTAGGGCAACGCAGTTTTATTCAGCGGAACATCGGCATTTTCAGGAAGGCGTTTCTTCTATAGCATTTATGATAATGGTCTGTTTACAGCTTTTCAAATAAATTTTCTACTGAAGCAAAATTTATGCACAATCGACCGCAAAAATATTCAGGTTCAAAACCGATTTTAATGAAAAATTACTTAAAGCATTTTTAATTTTCAGTTTCTATTTAAAAATTCTCAACTGATCGTGAAATGAACATGTTTTTAGGAAAATGTTTTTTGTTATAAGATGACTTTTCACTTTTTAAAAAGTAAAAGGCGCTATTTAAAACTGTCTGAGTCGTCAATTCAATCAGTTAGTATAGAAATGATAATTTGTACGTTGGTTCATCATACAAGTTGATAACCTGGTTCTATGACGCCCTCGTTATCTCAGACGCTTTATTTTTTAAAAGTCCCAAACAAAAGACGAACCTTAAAACTATTCTACCAAACTTTCCTAACGACGTAAGTCAGTGTTATATTCTGATAGAAAAGTATTTATTATACTGAATTCTTGTCAATGGAATATAACTATTCAGAGATTAAAAATTGTAGCTAATTTATTTGGTAAATTAATTTTTAAATGTTTTACATTAAGTACTTTTGTTTTCGATCTATCGGTAATCATGTCATTCGGTGGGATTATGTGTTAACTTGTGAAAATAAAATAAAGAACAAAGTTAAAATATAAACATGATTGTAGCTGGTCTGGATGTGAAATCCCATTCAAGAAAACAAAGCAAAATGTGTGAAATATATATAAATTACGTTTAAAAGGTAACACATATTTTACAAGGAGTTAGCAAAACCCTTAAATAAAAAAATCTAAACCTCCTTTAATAACAGCAAAAATTGCCTGAGTATTATGACAATGCATCTATCTATGGCCATAATGCAACTAACCTGTGATGAAATCAGCCAAGGCTAAGTTTAATATCAGTACGTTATAAGACGATTTCAGCATGTTACTGCGGATTATCACCCACATAAGCAGGCCATTTCCTCCTGAAGCAAAAGTGGAAATTATACCAAATGCTGTCTTCAAAGCAACAGCTTCGGCTGTCAAACTAGTGTCCAAGTTTGGTAGAGATATGTTAGAAATCATGGTTTTTTCATTTTTTTAAGCACGCAGTTGATATATTTGAGAATTTTAGCCGAGTGTCCAGACTTATTCATATTGCAGGTGATATATTTTTTTTAAGCCAATGACTCGATTACACCTGGCATCACGCGTCATGCTATGAATGTCGGTTAGCAACCATAGTAAATAAAATGTCATTTGGAAGCTAAAATTGGTTGTGAAAACCATAATCCATAACAAAATTTTGACGCATATTCGGTATATCAACACTTAATTCAAACATTTTTGGTATTAAAAATTTTAATCTATCAAACGAAAAGAAAGGCCGCAAGACTTTCTAACCGTTACAAATAATTCTTGTGCATAGCAGCGATGCGTGTCAGCTTCCTGATAAGGAAATGAAATTTTGTCATTGATGTGTTAAAAGGATTACATTGTTTAACAATTTGTCAAAAAATTTCCTAGTCATGTTTACACTAAGAGGAAATTAGATCTCTACCCGGTGTCAATAAGCATTTGCAAAAAGGAAGCACTTTTAAATAATCTGTACTGACTGTAGTCTAACCAAATTTCTGTCAAAAAAGCTAAACGAAGTTTGCTGACGTGTATAATATATGAAAACGCATTGTAGTTTTAAAAAAGTAATTATTCTATTATTACGGTACATAAGCTCAAAAATCGGAGTCAAAAGAATCAAAAGTCTCAATGAGACGACTCACGACTCACAAGTAGAACTACAATTCAGACCAAAACTAGCTTCCTCCACACACAAGTCGTCCAAGATTCGTGTCAAAGAGTGAAAGTGTTATCTCAGATTTCCCTCTGATTTTCTCAGTTGTGCTTTAAATTTTCGAACGAAAATGCATTAATGATAGCAAACAATTAAATCAATTCCCTAAAGGAATCAAAGAATCGAACTCAAGCTAAGATTGATTAAACGCTTAAAGTAAAGTAGAACCAGATTTCGTAAACTGGTAAACATTGCAGATCGAGACACTTTATATAAAAGAAGAATATTTTTTTCAAAAAAACTTGCAAAACTGACCTGACAACGTGAGTTAGAGCTGCTTGTACAATATTTCGACTAGCCATTACCTTCAGGTTTTAATAATTTAGTAATTTAGGTTTTTTAAAAAATAAGACAATATCTGTTACAGCTATATATATGTTCAAAAAAATAACGGACGGAAATTACAAACCAACCGCGCAAAGCAGGCTGGAGGATTTAAAACAATAACCATTGTTTCACAAAATTTCATGCAAATGAGAAAGACCCAGCTATAACTCACTACTACTCCGTGAGTCAAAAATGTGGAGTGTAGATGATGTCGGTCGTGAGAAGCGCAAAAAAAATTATAAGCTTAGGAGAAAAAAGTTTCCGATGTTCTCTCAAGTGCTAACTTCTTTAACATACAAAATGTTAGCACAGCGATTGCATTCAAATTTCCCGCAATCTTCGGTCAAACTTCTTTGAATTCCTTCTCTCCATAAATCTTAGTTCTTAGTGGTGGCGGGGGTTCAAGTACTCAAGTCCAAACCTTCCATCATTCATTGAATTCAGTCCATCAACACTGTCTCATCATCGCATCAACAATTATTTTGTTCTTCTCATCGCACTCGCTTTTCACAACGTGTTGGAGAAGTGGAACTCATTAGTGGACGTTTGTAAGTCATAAGATTATTAAGAATTTTTGATGCTGAACTCATCAAGCAGACTGTGTTTTGGAAATTTCCTCATAATTTTTTTGCTGCAGTATTCATATTTACAAGCTAGACTTATCATATGATATTCATGGTAAAAATTTTAATTTGGATATTGGACACAGACTAAAACGTCAATCAAACCTTAAAATTGTCGATTGTATTGCCTGCAGCTGATGTCAAGGTGCGGAACAACCTCGTACCCAGGCTCATTTCACTCCCGGAAATCTCTCTCACTTAACCTTTCAAGCCTCAAGCCTTTTAGCCAAACATATAGCCTCAAGGAAAGGAAGGAGGGAGAGGTTCGTTGGACACCTCCCTAAGATTTTCGTTATGCGAGGACCGATCAAATTGAGATTCGGCATGAATGTTAATTGAACTTCGAACTTTCATTTGATACTAATCATTACGTGACAATTTTCTTGTTACCATGGTGACCAAGGTTTATAACATGATGCTGACCGCTATCTTGGACTAAATTTCTATTTTTGAGATTTTGTCTAAAACTGAGAGATATTATAAATTGATAGGATATACCGTCTTCTGTGATAGAAATTCAAAATACTGGAAAGAAAATGAAAAGTAACGATTATTTTTCCATTTTATGAAAAAATTGTACAAAAGTTTTATAAAAATCCAACTTTCGTGACATTCTGTGATGACGTCATCAACGATGACATCATTTAATTAATTTCAAAACATGTATTCATTATTAAGGAACAGTTGTGCCAAATTGGCAATCGGTCAAGGTGTTCAGATTTTCGGCAGAAAAAATTGAGGGATGTCCGTTCGACTCCCCTTCTCATAAGGCCGCAAAACCATTTATTATAATGTGTCAACAATATCAGCGAGATCAATTTCACAGAAAACTGAATATTCTAGTTCTCCTGACTTAAGTACCTTATAATAAAAGCATTGTCAACAAACTCAAGATTAGAACGGACCAGCTGTAATATACCCCTGGGTATGTATCAGAGGCAAACTCGCTCCTAAACTAAACAAAAAAAATTGAAACTAGCGTGAGGGCCTGAAGTGAGCGAAGCTTACCCTCTAATATTCAGGGTAGCTATAATAATATGCAATTATAGTAAACTTCGAGTCAATAATTGATTTCATATAAAAGTAATACAATTTAAAAGCAAGACACTAAAATAAAATCAAGTGTAGTTTAGAATTACTGTAAAAGGTCCTACACTCTTTTTTTTTTTTATAAGAACGTCGAATTTTTCGTTTGAGGCTGAACGTTCTTAAATATTTTCGGGATATCAGCCTCAAATG
>JANCMA020124831.1:0-14502 GCA_024336925.2 Zoanthus solanderi
TAGCGGGAGGGGGGGGGGGGAATGCGCAAAAGATAACTCTGAAAACTTGCGAAAAGCTTGTTTTTCTTGCAACTGCGATCAAGGAAGGAAGAAGAAGGGAACTCGAGATGCAGTTAACGTTAAACAACATCGCTGCCAGAAGAACGCGATTTTTTAATTTTGCTTGTCTTCTTGTATATTACTGATTTCTGGAACTTCATTATTCTTAAATACGGAACACCGCATAAGAAAATGGGAGAGAACGGTTGGCGCTATTGGTAAGATCTGTCTTCCAACCACAAGGTCCCCAGTTCGATCCCTCGCTTTGCCGAAATTTGAATGTTTGTGTGATCTTCTTTTCTGCCTCAGCTAACTCACATTCCCATTCTTCCGGGGTAGGTAAATGAGAACCAGCGTCTGCTGTGAAGCTAACCCGCAATGGATTAGTGTCTTATCCAGGGGGTGTTAAAGACTCTTATCTGCTTAACTCTACAGAAACCGGAGATAAGCACCAGGCTGCTTGGCTTATAAAGGATTTAGCCTAGGTTAGCATACATGAAGTAGTTCATGCACTTCGGTTAAGTGTGTGTAGTACTCTCGAAGCAAAATGAACACATTTGTTCATCTCTTTCCACCATTTTACTCCAAATGGTCAAAGCAAGTTGTGTGCATATGACAAAAATAAGAAACGTGCAAAACTCTGGATAAAAATTAATTTGTTTAATGTATTTGTAATAATTTTATGCATTACAGTCGGCACATGTAAGTTCAACGTTTGCAACGAAGTCGAACTCTTGCCGTTCTATTTGACAAGTCCAGTCATAGTTTTCTATTTCTTTTGCTTTTGATAAATTGAGGCATCTTTACTAATCTTTAAAGTTAATGACTTTATTTAGGTGTCAAGTCATATTTAGCCGGCCAAAGGCCTACTAATTGGGGACACCATCTTTACCACTCTAAGGTGGACGGAGACCTTTCACATAACAGACAAATACACACACAAACACAGAAATCTCCAAGGGCCTACGGTTTAAAGTCCTTTTTCGAGAAAGCTTCTAAATGGTGATCTTAACTTGCAAAACATCTTAACTTGAAAACTGCGTTGGCGGCGAAGTGTACTTCTAAAATTGAAGACGAGAAACAAAAAAAGGATTACCTGGAGCACACACATCTTCTACCGCTCCAACTAAATACGTAAAGCAGTGGGCCAAGGCAGACATGGCCATGCTGGTTGTCTTTACGTTTTCTTTGTCAAGGAATCGTGCTAAAACAGTAATCTTTTCGACTGCAGCAAACCTTTCTCTCCAATCATCGTCAGTACATGCCTTTTCAACCTCGTCGCAAAGTTTCTCGGCGCCAAATGGAAGGCAGATATTGTGTAAGAGCACTTGCACACAAAGGTTGGACAATTCTGAATGCTCTGCTTTCAACAGACCCCACATACTAAAATAGAGTATCACTAATGTTAGTTTTTGTTGCTTGTCATCATCATCAATCCAATTTTGATCCGAGTTTATCCCTGTAAACGGGGATGGCCGGATTTACCCCACTCTACTGAACAGCAATCTCTCCAACGCCCACTAGCCATCTCGCTCGATTCAAGGCATCCTCCTTCTCCAAACCAACACTCTTGCTCTCCTTCTCCACTTGCGTCTTACACGTCTTCTTTGGTCGTCCTCGCTTCCTCTTGCCCTTCACTTCAAACTCCAACGCTTTTCACAAAACATGCCAATCATCCCTCCTCAACACATGCCCTACCATCTCACTACATTTGCCCTTGCCATCTGAACCATTGTTTCCTTCAATCCCAACATCTCCATTAGGTCCTCTGTCCTCTTTTTCTCCACCAGTTTCGCACCACACATTGCTCTCACCGTTGCTCTCTCGGTCCTTCTCAACATTACCAAAACACAAAATCAAAGAACTGTCTTAGTTTGTGAGGAATCTAATTTCAAGCAGGAGAATAAATCATCTTCGTATACAAGTGCATTAATAAACGCTAGGCATCTAGGTGTTACTAAGATATTTGAGAGGGGGTTGAGCGAAGAGCAGGAAGTTTTCGAGCGCCAAAGAAATCAATTTAAGGGGGTCCATGGATATGTTTTCCTGGGAATTTTTTTTAGGGGATGGGGAGAAGGTGGGCGCTTACTCGATCAAATACGGTAATAAAAGATTTGAGGATAAAAATAAATTGAATGAGATTATTCTAAAAGGATTTTTTCTGAAAGTTAAAGGAGAATTTCCTTTTCCTGATTTTCAAAAGAGGGGTCATTCGCATCCGACAACCCCCCTCCCCCTCGCGATGTCTCTGCTAGGTTGAACTGTGTCATCATAGCAATGAATACAATAAAGTAACTGACTCTTTCAGCGTTTTCCTTTTCTTATCAGCAATATAATGAAGGAGGCTTTTAGAACCAGGGACACGAGTTCTTTCAATAAAATACTTGTTAATGCAGACACAAAGCTAGCAACATAGCTCAAGATAACATGGGTGGAAGTATAAATTGTTTTTGTGAGAATCAAAGGGTTTTTAAAGTCCGCTCATTCATGTAATGGACCATAATATTAAACAGTCTAATGATTAAATTATAAATTTTTTCCAAATGTTTTAATATTAAATTGTCAGTACAAAGTAAGAAAAAGGTATTATAGGCAATTTTTAGTTAAAAAAAGAAAAGAAAAACTAAAATAAAAAAAGGTCTGCAGTACGGGCCTCGAACTAAGTCCGTGCACATGTAAGACAAAAGCTCTACCAGGAGCCGCGCTCGCAGGATACTTTCACTTCCGTCCGCGGTCCACAATTTCCGTTCACATATTTCGGTCTACAACCACTCCCGTCGACATTTCACCCCCACGATACTCAATCATTGCTTGCGCATGCACGCGCATGAATGAGCTAAAAAATGACGTTTTCAGAGAGTTGCTCTGACGAAGTACTATAATGCTTGAAACATCAGCTTGTCGTCCTCATACTGTGATGTATAAACTCTCCAACCTAGAGATGATGGATCACATGTTTACCTATACACATCTACACATCTCCATAGTTTTTTAACTATTTAATTATGATTATATGTTCGAATGTCTTCGCAGCTCAAAAATTTAATTTTGAGGGGAACATCTTCCTTTCCTCCTCAACAATAAAAAAAAACTTGACAACTTTTGGAACAATGGATTTTACCAGTAAAATATTTGTCAACGCAGACAGGAATTAGGTAATACAGCTCAAACTTGCAAATAAAAAAAAGTTAAACATACTTTCGGATGAAGAAAACCTCCTGCAGATAGGCTAAGAAATCAACATCGGCCATCAACGCCACGCGTAAATAATCCCCACGTAGGACAAGAACTTTCAGACATTTCAGAATATTCAGCTGCACGTTATGGTCCTCTTGCTTTGGTACCTCCTAGAAGGCAATCAAAGAAAGCTGTGGCATACATTACTTTGAATGGGACTTGAAGAGAAGTAAACTCCTTAACTAAAACATGCATTTTCACATGGAAACATAACCTCCAAGCGGGTAATTCTCGAATACAGTATTGCAGAGCTTTCAAAACAAGCCGGCGACTGCCGGAGCTGCGCCGGATACTTCACATTTCATCGCCGGCTACTTTTTCCTGATGTGAGGTATAAAAAGTCCAACACTTTAGTGATTTTGCCAAATGTAAGAGTACTTTGTTTTGGAGTTATATTTGTTTTGCTCAACATAATCCCTTAAAATGTTCATGAGATGATGGGTGTCAAATCTGGTTCATCTCTGTCCACAGCCGCCTACTTTTTTGGAGTAACCGTTTACTTCAAAACATTCTGAAAGCCCTGGTATTGGTTAAATTTTATTGACGGCTCAGTTATGCTACTGATGCTTATAATAGCTTTGTTTAGGCATACTTTTGTTTCATACTTTTGCTAATGCGAAGACTAATAGCTTTGTTCACCTGTTCACTGAAAGTGTCATAAGATTCAGTTGTAAAAGGCTCACTGTTTATACAAAGCCACCGTGATCTCGGATGATAGAGAAGCAAACACCTGGAGGAGTAAAATAGTCCTCGCATTCAATGTCTTTACTCACATCAGACATTTAGTTTGACTTGACTTGAATAATCGACAAGCAAACTTCGAGAAAAGTAAAATACTCTTCACATTCAGTGTCTTTACTCACATCAGACATTTAGTTTGACTTGACTTGAATAATCGACAAGCAAACTTTGAGAAAAGTAAAACACTCTTCGCATTCAATGTCTTTACTCACATCAGACATTTAGTTTGACTCAGTTACATAAGTGCTGACTGTGAACAGTATTAATGTCAGCTATCTCGAAGGAAAATAGAATTACATATAAAGGTTGTGGCATCACTTTGTAACAGAAATATCAGTTTGGTTTTAAGACTCAACCTGCGAGCACTGTAACTTATTTGCTTTTAAAATTTGTGCTATACCATTGCTGGTTTGTTCACGAAGGCGTGGTTGGTATATTTGGTTAGCTCTGCCAAGATTTGAACTTTTGTGTGACCTTCTTTTCCCACAAAGCTGACTCAGCTTTCCTCCCTTATGAGGTCAGTAAATAGAGTACCAGCGTCTGCTGGGAGTTAATCCACGAAGGATTAGTGCCAAATTCATGGTAGTCTAAGATTATCAATCGCTTACTGCAACACAAAACGGACATCTTTCAGTCCCTGATGATGCCGTTGACCGGCGAAAGCTAGGACATTTTACAAAAACATTTTAACAGTAGTCTTAGGCCTCACTCAATTTTTATTTTTATACATAAACATGCTACTGAAGGACAACATCCACAGATTATACAAATCGTAGACAAGCACCCGGGCCATGTGCCACTTGGCTGGTAAAGGACTTCATAGCCAGTTTACATTAGCTGGTTTGTGCAAAAGCTGATTAACTCAAATCTATGTTGAGCAAGAATAAAAAAGAGCAATTTCTTCATCAAACAATATTACGGTGCTCATACAAATAATCGTCAAGTTTCCAAACAAAATAAACTTGTTAAACTTATGTTTTCAACAAAAATCCGTTTATAGCGAGCATTGGTTGAAAATTTAACCTTTAGTTCGCGCAAAAAGGTGAGGGAAAAAAAAGGTGCAAGCTTCTACAAAAAGTCTCTTATGACAACTTTTAACATCATCAAATTGATGCTAAAGAATTTTAGAGGAACATCTCAGTAGAAATTTCCAGTTTACCTTGAGTAGCCCCATCAAAAGCTGAAGTTGAGGATAATTCTCAAACACGGTATTCCAACTGCTTGTACTTGCTCCACTTCTCCATAAACCAATACTACCCGTCATGCTTTGCAAGCTAGCAAATGGAATAGGCAAATCCGAGGCTTCAGAAGGTGTGTCAGGCTGGCTGCTTCTTCCATTACATTCGGGCTCTGTCATATCTGCGATACTCTCTACTGCTGTGTCTGATGTTGACACTGGTGTCTGTGGTTCCTCAGAGAACACCTCTTCATCAATGGTTTCTGTTTGCCTGCTGACACGTGATTCTAGCAGAACAGACGACTTTAATAGTAATAACGATTCAGATTTATACTGAGTATTTTTCTATTCAAATGCCCCAATGCGGTTTATAAGCACTTACAAAGTCAACAATAGACCATTTTCGAATTTGTAGTTGCCGCGGACAACAATGACAACGTGTTCAATATTGTACAGTTTTAGCCTTAGTAGGAAGTTAAATCTTCCTAAATGCCAATGTAGTTTTACAGTACTTAAAACTGCGTGTATTGTTGGAGGTGTGATGTCTTGCTCTCTCTCGCAAGTATTTTGAATACTTAACGGCAAAACGAGGCTAAGACTGTATAAAATGAATCTGCAGTCATTCAAATCAGCAGTAACTGGAAATTCGAAGGTAGATCTTTCATATATGATACATTAAGGTGGCGCACACCATAAAATAAATCCTAACCCTATAATATTTCACCCCATAATATACAACATATGAAGGACGTACCCTCATAAACTATTCCACTGAGAGATTTAAATAGACAGGAACAGCGGCTCACAGACATTTGTATATCAAAAAACGCTTGATAAGACAGACAACAACGTGGGGTTCACACAACATGGGGTTCACTACCCTACTCTGCGATAGATGTACGTGTGTTTTTTCAAGTTCTTGATAGCGGTTCAGAAGACTGGCTCTATGGTATCCAAGAAGACACGAAGTGTAACCATTTGCAGATGCTAGAACAAAGGCAGCAACTTCTCTTCACCGGTCAGAGATCGAGTGTTGGTCTGACCGGTTAGAACTCAAGCCTCCCTCATTGTAGACTGGCACCTTACCAACTAAGCTAACCAGACGGCGGCTGCTCAAGAACAAGAACCCTATCCGTTTTCAGACAAAAAGAAAATCAGGGCCCAGTTGTTCAAAAGCTGATTAGCACTAACCAAGGGTTACATTTTTATCCCATGTTTAAGTTTCCAACCTCAAAGGACGTGAAATCGAAAGTTCGCACTGTGTTTATCACTGGAAATTTTAGTGAAATTATAAAGTAGAGACATTATTTCATTTGTATAAAGCTATATCTTATTAAAAATCACCTTGAAAAAATGTTTACAGATTGTCAAAAAGATTAGAACGTAACATTTTAACGTTGTGACGTCATATCGTGATGATCTTGTTAGACCGCGGGCGCAAGTATGGCGTTTTCTTTAGTCATGAGCTAGCATCTTTTTTTATTTATTTCTAAGGATGGGGACTGAGAAATGAGTATAAAAACACATTTCTGAAATCTCAAACAGATTTAGTTTCGTATGTCAAAAAATAAATTTGGAGTTCAGGTTCTATTTAACCATGCAACTCTAAGTTGCAATGTTTTATCATCACCGTAGGCCAAGTATTAAGCTGATGTTTCGAAAGTTCACAACGTCCCGGGTTCGACCTCCGGCTATGCCAAGTTTTGAAAGGTTTTGAACTTATTTTCCGCCAAGGCACACTCAACTTTCTATCCTTACGAGGTCGGTAAATGAGTACCAGCATTTAGTGTCCCGTCCAGAGGGAGTCAAAGACTCTCATCTGCTTGACACTGTAGAAACCGGAGAGTAAGTGCCGGCTTAATGGTCCATCTATTTGGCCAGTAAAACATTTAGCTTATTTTAATTTCGAGAGACGGCCCTTTGTCAAAGTATTTTAGAAATTGTAACATTAAACCCTAATTTCTTTCAGTGAAAACTCATTGCCGAATTTCATACCAAAAGTGCCTGAGTACAAGTCCCTTAATTCTTATAATTACGAAATATGCCTAAAATAAAAAGAAAGACCACACTGTAAATAGCAAAATCCCAAAGTTTGGTGTTAAACGGATCAATAGTTAATGATATATAGCTGTTTTAAATACAAGATTTTCCAAAGAAATGTATTGCTTCAGGGCACTTGTGCAGAATTCTCCGTAACCCATACGTTTCTTAGCAAATTGTTGTATTTTAAAACAGCTATAAACCATTAACTACTGATCCGTTTAACACCAAACTTTGGGATTTTGCTATTTACTGTATGATCTTTCTTTCTATGTTAGTAGATTTCTACTAATACAATTTAAAAATGGATTATCTTTTTCGGTTACCGTGAGAAGAAATGAAGTCTCGTTATTGGGAGGATCTCTATCTAAAGCAGTCCTGACAATCAGTCGGCCACTACTTGCATCAACCATGAACCTGCCGAGACCATTACCCCGGATGATGGAATATTCAATAAGCTGGTTGAATCCGCTGTCCTGATCACCCGCGATCAAGTGGAGAACCTCCGCCCCCAATGTAATATTCTCCGGTATAGTTAATGAGTATAACGCTTTAGAAAACAAGGGCACGTGATCGTTGACATCCTGTGATGATATATAATAATACTAATATTAATAATAATAATAATAATAATTATGGTTTTGATAAATTAAGTAAATGAAATAACACAAATCATCTTTACTAAAGAAAAGTACTCATTAATTACAATGTAGACTGCCCAAGCAAAAAGCTCTTGTATTCAAATATTGTAGAGTACAAGACAAAAACACAAAAAGGAGATCTAAAAAGGGATTTCTTTATTCTCTACAATATGATTTTGTTTAAATGCTCTATTTGGGTTTTATTTTCAATTCAAACGTAACTACAATTTCAGATAAATTTTCTATTTAAGAAATAAAACATGTTTTCCGTGCCTTCATAGCCTGGTGAAAACCGAGGCGAACGTTTGGGAGAATTCGAGAGCAAATCAGTGAAAACCCGAGACGCAGTCGAGTGTTTTCACCTGTTCGAGAATTCTCACAAACTTTGCCGAGGTTTTCAACAGGCTATGAAGGCACTGTCAACATGTTTTATTTCTTTTTTAAATTTAATTTTTCAGTCTTAACAAAGAGAACTCGAAGCCGCGGACAGCGAGCCATATTGCTAACGTCATTTTCGTGCTTCACAGCGCTATGAAAACACACCTGTTGACCAATCAAAACAAACGTACTATCCAAATTATTTTATAATACTTATTTGTATATTCATATTTTTCCCCTTTCTATGGTCGATTATGGTCAATATGGATATTACTCAGCTAGATTAGCTTTGCTATTTTTGAGTAACTGTTGCCTTTATCATCAGAGTCATTGTAAATAATATATTTATACATCAAAAAGGCAATAAACTCTTTTATTACACAGATATGAGTGTTTTACCGAAAAATAAACAACTCGTATTTTCCATACAAAACTATATCCGGGAAACGAGTGAGATATTTTCTATATCCTCACTAGTGAAGAAATATTTTTTTTTACTCGACGATAAACTTCATATGTTCGCGCCACCGTGTAATATCCTCTATGTTGTTGTTATATTATACGGAATGATATCGCTAGAATAGCATTTGACCAGTTCCTTTCGCCAATTTACCCGCACGGCCACGACGAGCCTTAAGAGCTCCAAGGTCTTTCAAGGTCAGGAAGCGACAACTTTGACGTCTTGTATAAAAACTAGAAATAAGGCGGACGACTTTGACGTCCATGCGTCTTAGCCATCTTCCGTTAAGGGCGTTCCAACGATGTTCTTAACAGACAACCTTTACTTCCAGGGCTACTGTAAGCCGTCTACCATAAAAACGACACACCCAAAATCGAACGGCCTTGGCGCGCGTGAAAGTCGAGTGAATTTTGAAAATGCAGTACCACACGGTCTGACTCAGGCCTCTTTTTGCATCAATATATCACGGTCAGTTAGATTTTTAGGTTTAGGACGTCGCTCCATTTTCATGAATTTACCATAGACGTCCTTACGGACGCTTGTCAAGGTCGTCTTAACGCATTTGACGTTCTCTAGTATAAATAGAGTCATTTCTCAGGGAAATGCAAGCAAAGGTCCAGAAGTTGTTGTCTTCTTTAGCTGATATTATCTTTGATGGGAAATTTAACTTCAAACCCAAACTGCAAAATGGAAGGAAACCGTTTACTCTGGATAAACAGATTGCTGGATGAATCAGAATTGCCAGGTTTATGAGCATGGTCCAGGCTGGCTTTCTACATCCATATGCGAGAAGGGCAGATAGAGATATATTTCGCCATGCTTTTGCCAATCGCCGATCGACAGACTTGGAAGAGACTGATGGGAGATATTTCTTCTGATTGTGAAGTATTTAGGACGAAATTGCTTTCCTGTACAGTTACTGCAGATATACTGGAATGTCAGCCATCTCTTGATAAAATTAATACGTTAAACGCAAAAAATATCGTAAAAATGAAGGATAATAATTTGAGGCAGTCTTGAAAGGCTCATACATTAAAATAAATTATTAACATACACGAACCAATGCAAACCGAAGCAGCTGTGAAAATCTTGCACGCATCTAACTTTGTATCAGTTTTCTGACCGTGACATGCTTCTGCAAACAATAGAGAGCTTAAGCACTAGGCGTTCTTGTTGTCACGGAAGCCAACCGGAACTAGACTGTCAGCAGATTTCGCTTACCTGAACACGTCATGCGGTTGTGGTGATCGTCACGGAGGCTGCTTTTTGCCTCGGTCCGTGTTGGTATATCAGAACTGGAAAGTTTTTTTTATCAAAGGAATGGCTTCAAGCACCGAAAAATTCGTCAATAAATCTTTGTAAGTAAATAATTTACTTACAATTACTTTAACACTGACTTTTGCTCCAAGTTCTTGGCGTATGTGTAACCAATTACAATTTAAAGTTTATTTACGACTGAGCTCTTTAAAGTTAGCTTTCGCGCCTTTTTACCCTGCGTGCGTCGGTCGTTGTGATACGCGTGCTACTTAAGTAAAAAATTCGCGCCAAAAACACCGTTGTCTATCCAGTCTACTCACGGAAAATAGAACTCCGTCGTAAAGAAATGTTCCGGTGCTTAAGCTCTCTGACATAACGTGGGAGGGGAGGGGATTATGGGTTCTTACAAGATTCTCAAAAGTTTCTGCATAACGGCCTCAAGTCACACAGCCCATGGCAGGAATTTACGATAACAACAAGTAGTGGATATAAACATTTTTACGTTCCCTTTACAAAACCAAAGCTTCCAGCACTTTGTAGCCATTTAGGTAACAATGATTCAGAAATATCTAGGGAATATGTTTAGTAACGTTACCCTTAAGAAATCAAGAAGAGAGACATTATGTTCATGATTTAGTGTAATAATGAACAAACTAAAAGTTCTTTACAAAATTTGCTAGCCTTAGTTTGTATCTTGTTCTTACATTTTGGACCTTTTCTCAGCCTCACCTTCTAAACAGATGATTTATCAGTAAAAATATTGTGGTAGCAACTTAAAAACTTTTAAAAGACGATAGTTCCTTTATGACATCGCGTGCCTGTCGTTGCAGCTAGTTGACGAGATTTATTACATCATCCGCTTTGTAGTATCAATGAAAGTCGCAGACTGAAAGCTGAAGATCAAATGTACATACTATAAACTAATTAAGCGCTATCACAACAGAAAAAGAAGAATAAAAAACGATAAAAGTACTTTCATGAGATACGTACACAACTTAGTATTGGAAAACAAATACTGTTAAACGCATGTGCCGTTTTAGGTCTTGAGAGCTAAAAGTGTCAACGTATTATCCTATTATTAAAATTAAAGCGGGCTTTAGCCAGAAAATCCAAAAATAATAATAGCTTTAAAAGGTCGGCTGATCCATAAATCATGACAAGAAACCACGAACCAACAGAGAGAGTTTTGTTTTTTCAACCCTAACTGAGTAATAGCAATAATATTATCTGTTTTTAGATTGAGGATAACGTTATTCATAAAGGGTTTTTTAAACTTTGATTACATTCTATGTCAAATTAAATCATCGCTGTGGCAGAAATACAGATTAGGTTTCGAAACGCGTTGGATTGAATAAGGCTTTGCACATTCCGAAATTTTATGCATTGAAATAGCCCTGGCGTTACTTTTTAAATGCTTTGACTTTAAAAGATGTCATTTATGATAATGGTGCTGCAAAGAGTTGATAAATGAAAAAAATCTAGCTTTGTTCGAACTTTTCATATGTGTATATCTGTCGCCTAAAGATCGCCAACTGGCGTGAAACTCGGAGTAGCGACAGTTGATATTTTGCCTTACGTATTTATTTTATATATGAAATATATATATAGAAAATATCATCCTATTTTTTTGACATTTTATACAAGTTACTAGCAGGCTAGCATATTGCAACAGACTTCGGTGCTAAGACAACTGAAAATGCAGCTTGTTTTACATTATTGCTATAGAAACATTTTAGTACAAATAGAAAAAAAATGTTATCTTTGAGCTAAATCTTACCTGCGCAGAGAACGTTCCATAAATGAGTTTGTATAAAAAAAAAAAAAATTGGAGATATACACAGATTTAGAAAGCTACTGCTTTTCTTTAGGAGATTAACTGTTTCATTTTGAAATTCGGGATGTCTTGCGTTACGTACATTTATGTATATCTTTTGAATAACACTTGCGAAAATGGTGAGGGAACGAACATTCAGTATAATCATATACCTATTCCGTATTCGCAAATTACAACAAATGCTTCGAAAAATTAAATGAACACTAAATAAAATGAACACTAAATAAAATGAAAGGACTGGCTATTTTCTACTGTTTCAACAGCTGGTTCAAAGGTTAGAATGAGCTACTAATAATTTCTATTCTTCAAGACAAACAAACTGAACGGTCTTTATGTAACTTTTCATCAACTGGTTCAAAAGTTACAATGAAAAACACCAATCATTTCTACTCTTCACGACAAACAAAATGACTGCTCACTTTATAGAGTTTCATCCACCGGTTCAAAAGCTTAAAATGAATAACATAAATCATTTCTACTCTTCAAGACAAACAAAATGAATGGTTATTTTCCAGCGTTTCATTAACCTGTTAAGAAGTTAGAATGAATAACCCCAATCATTTATACTCTTCAAGACAAAATAACATTAGTCGTCACATGCTCCGACTTTATCGCTTCAGCCATTGGATCAGACCTAGAAATATTCTAGCTAGATTTAGTTGAGACTAATTTCGGCAGGACAGGTATTAAAATATTTTTATAAAGCAATATATTTACCCTTCTGTTTGGCCTTTGTTTTCTCCTTCAACAAACCAGGTTTCGAAACTTGGGCGAAATTTGTAGTGAGTTGAAGGACCTTTTTCTTGGGAAACTTAAAATCCATTTTGCTTGCCTGGTCAAAACTGTTCTTTAAGACTTTAAACTTCTGCTGTTTCTTTTCAATTGAAAAACAAGACAAAACCTTTAAATTGCGAGCAAATAGTTTCAAATGATCTTTTGTTTCTCATTGTTCAACGGACCAAACTGACGCCAGAGGATAAAGTCGTATAATCTTGTAACTGGTTTTCAGACATTTTTATCCTTTTAATAGCCAGAACAGGCTATAAAAACATTCAAAGACTTTTAAGAAACAACTCTTAATCCAGCTGTGAGTTCAAGAACGAGCACACCGCAGAAGTTTGATCCGCGTGGCAAACATCTTCATGTCATGCAATGTGCAGTAAGGTAACAATTATTGTGGTGAATATAACTAAAGGTAATAGGACTTTCGTTTTTTAAACGAACAAGAATAGACAAGCCTCAGCGTTTTAGCTAAAGATTTGGCAAAATGTTTTCATTAATATAAATCTTGTCTGCAAACTTCTAAAATTGTTTCAGTTGCAGCTTGTTTCAGACTAACTGAATGCCAGCATTGGACGTGAGAGACCAATTATAATGGCAATTTGTCACGCGACTTTTATTGGTTATTGTGTGGTGTAGTAAGACATTCAAATTAAACCGAAGCCAATTTCTGGCCGACAAAGGTATAATCTAAAAGTGGAAAACTGGTGTGTGCAAAAATACTTTAAAATCCATGTACAAGTAATTTATTGACGCTTCTTCATGTCTGATATTAATAGCTAGCTTTGCTATCAGCATGACAAACTCCCACGCGTTCGGTAAGTCTGTACTTCTTCCGCAGAAGATTTCGAGTCGCGTCGTAGCAACGGAAAGTTGAGAGTGGACAGTACAAAAGAGCCACATAAAAAAACTAAAGAGCTCTAAGAGGTCGCTTGTTCATTCCTTTTCTGTGGCCTTCAAACAACAGAGATTCATGGTTAGAACCAATCATCTTTTATTGCGAGTCTGAACTTTCCGCGACTTCACATCACTAGAGGTAAGCATGCCAGTTTTGCATTCTACTGTTAGCAGGCGTCTAAAAATAGATCCAGAGATTCTTCGCTGAGATACATCTTCATAAAATCTTTAATCATATTAACTTATTAACAGAACTATTCTACAAACTTCCGGTAAAATAACCACTATCAAAATTCCGTTTTGCGCAGTGAATGATTAAAAAAAGCTTTTTCAGTTTTTGTTGATTTAAGCAGATAGAGAAGTGTGAAATAAAAAAAAATAATAAAATAAAAAATAAAAACTAAAAAACAAGAAAGCGACTGCTTTTAATGAAAACTAGTTTTGACAGAATTTCGAATTTTAAAACGAGAAACGTAAAATACTCCAAATATACTAAGAATATGCTAAGGACGAAAACAAAAACGAAACCTTTAATATTACGTTAACAGGATGCATCCTATAATTTCTATGTGCGCGGAAACGCATTTTATTTTCAAATGTTCAAAAATCATGAGAGAGTAGTTTTAACCGATACTTCATAAATAATAATAAATCAAACTTTTTTATTTAAACAGTAACAGAGCAAGCATGAAACTGCTTGTTACTTTTGCCTTCCGTGGGAAATGGCTTATTTATTTACTTATGATTATACACGAGTTCAAGTACGAAGTTAAAACCACTGAATTAATTTGATGTCATTGTCACAATTTTCATATCACCGTCACCTTATTTACACCATCACCATCACCTCTGATTATGATTGGCTAATATTCATCACCATCACCACTGATTAGGATTGGCTAATATTTATCACCATCACCACTGATTAGGATTGGCTAATATTTATCACCATCACCTCTGATTATGATTGGCTAATATTCATCACCATCACCACTGATTAGGATTGGCTAATATTTATCAC
>JANCMA020124935.1:0-14501 GCA_024336925.2 Zoanthus solanderi
CCCCCTTCCCCCGTCATTGTATCTCATTGTAATGTTACATTAGTTACTGAATTATGAGAGGCGTATAGGCCTGAATAGATTGTGCTCGGCAACTTTTGGAATTTGGAAAAACCTTTTTCAATAGACCAATTTCGATATATTAAAATTCATCTTGGGACAGAGGCTTAGTGGACCAGACCAAAAGAAAAGAAATCCCAGCAGGCATTGGCAAAAGAATTCGTTATTTCTTTTGTTTTAGTCCTCTAAGCCTCACTATTTTTATGGGTAGTTTTAAGCGATAAATCCCGCTACCAACGTGACCATAGTGCTTAATATAGTGACTTCAAGTAAGCTACTAGCACGTTTGTGCTATCTATACTTGAGTTCATCTTTATAGCCACATCCCACAAGCATTGTGCTTTTTAATATTATAACAGATGTTGGCCAGTTTTGTGTATTGTCGGATAAACATCTCAAACGGTCCCGAGATTTTGCTGACATTCAGACCGCATGAAAACGTAAACAAACCAGCCTCGTTTTGAAGATTTTCAATGGATTTATCCTTCATTATACACATGCTCACGCAGGACTATTGTCTTGTGACCGTGTCTATTGAACACGACTGCAACCCGACAAAGTGAGAACAATAGAAATGTTGGTTAATATCTGGACAATGTTTGTTCTGAATCAAACTTCAGCCGACATTGACACAACACAAAAAATCTGCTACCGATATTGTCAGATGGCCATGTCAATCACTCTTAACATTTGACCCGACAAATGTCGAATGGATGTTGGGAGATCTAGAAATGTCGGGACCGTTTGACAAGGGCTTTAGCCTTGATGTGAAAGGTTTCTTAAAGGTTTACGTACTTGTTCTCTAATAGTGAGGTGAAGCAATTAATTTCGTATAAACCACACAAAATGAAAAGACTGCAAACTTATTCGCTGGTATATTTCAGATATTGTTATACACCTTTTGAACGTAAATTTTATTGTGATGCTGTTAATATTAGTGATGTGGAAGTGCTAATATAATAATATCCTTTCAATATGAACCAGTTAATTTAGATAGATATGAACAGATTTCATGACCTTACCTCGACATCAAAGCAACGTCTTCTGGGAACCGAAAAATCCAACCTGAGGCGGGGTACCAAGGCCATTTTAACTTTCTAGTGATTCCCCTTTTAGCGTAAAATTGTTTTTTTTTTTTTAATTTGGAAAAAAATATTTTGCGCAGCACTTTCAGACAAAAAAAAAAATCTTGCTTGAAATGAATCTTTCGGAACCCCTTTCCCCTCAAAAGTCAAATGGTCCGCCCCTAAAAGTGTTTGCTATACCATTTGCAACTGATACCAAAATATTTCTCTTTTTTTCTCGGGAAATGGCTCCGAATACCTACTGACCCAAATGTTTGAAACAACTACACGTGCACGCATAATTTCGAGTTTTGTTAATCCTAATGATTGTCTTTTTTTTTTTAAATTTTAATGGATTTTATTTAAGAAATAAAACATTTGCTCCGTGCCCTCATAGCTTGGTAAAAATTGAGGAGAACGTTTGGGAGAATTCGAGAGCAGATCAGCGAATATCAAACACACAATCGAGGTTTTTCACCTGCTCGAGAGTTCTCACAAACTTTGCCCAGATTTTCACCAGGCTATGGAGGCACAGAGAAAATGTTTTATTTCTTAACTAAAATCCATTAAACTTAAAAACAGAAGACAATTATTAGGGTGAACAAAGCTCGTTAAGGGTATAAGTGTAGGTGGGTCTACCAGTTCAGGTCCACCAGGGTCGGGGCCGAGAGTCGGGGTACAGGCTCGACTTCATTTGAGTTTTTTTTGTATTTATTATACTCCAAAAAGTATAGATAATATGTTATGAATTTGGTCTTTATTCCAGGCGTTGACTTAAAAAGCATAAAAGAGATATTTTCTGTGATTTTACGGCTAAAAACGCAAAAATATTGCGGTATTTATAACAGGCTAACCTGTGGATATGTTTCGAAAGTTAACCAAACAAACAAATGATAACAGGTAATCGTAACGATAAACCGACCTTTCATCAAACGTAACTTTTGATGAATACAAAATGTAGCAAAAATCAATCAATATCAGTGGAAAGAGCTTCTAAAAATTACGAGATCTACTATTCTTGATGGCAAAAGTCTAGAAACTCGCGAATATACAGCTCCGTGAAATTGCGAAATTTTACAGGCATTTGTATGTTGGGTGGCATGAACTTTCCCCCCTACATACAATTCTCTGTAAAAAAACCCGGTGATTTTGGATGGTAATATCTTCACCATTTTACCACATATTAATCCCAAACTCGGTAGATATACTAATTCTAAAGTATTCTTTCAATCAGTAGCGATAAAGTTTTGCTTATTGGTCCAAATAAAAATTTGAGAAAAACCGCTAAAGGGTCTATTTACTTTCTGGAATATCGGTTGAAGTCTCTTCTTGAACTGGATCTCTTAGTATTCGTTGAGTACGCCTCCTTTGTAAGGTTCTTGTAGCATTTTTGCCTCCACGTGCCAGTATGATGCTCTCTATTTGACAATGGTTTTACGAACAGCCGTTGAGTATGAAATGGTAGCCGACGCGACGCATGGTATCGAGTTGACAAAAACCACAATAACCACACAGGAATCATATCCAACAAGTGTGAGTGGACTGATTGTTTTACTTTTAGTAAATTAACATTTTCAATTAGTTGTACTTGTAGTCTTGCAAAGCAATATATTCGTATATATACACGCTTTTTTTTAACAAGAACCAGTAAATTTTGCCAAGGCTCATTGTTCTTAATTTTTGGGCTGCTTCAGCCGCGATTTGTTCTTAATTGGTTCTTATTTCTGTGGGCGGTTTGAAAATTTTCTTTGCTCATTCTTATACAATACTGTTAAAACACACATGTGCAACAGTTGAAAGTGATCGTACGAGGAACTTTTAATATTCCATGCATGACCATGAATACGTGTATCATCAGTTTGGCCAATAACTAGTAGATAGAATAATAAAGGGGAAGCGCTGCTTTTGTGTTTTTACTGTGCAATTGCGAACGTAAATTACAAGATTCAGTAAAGTTTCAACTAGAAACATTTTCCCTTTTTTTTCAGCCTCAGCCTGGGCTTGTTCTAAAATTGTCCTTAATTTCCGGCCAATCTGAGTCTCATTGTTCTTATAAAGTTGTTCTTATATAAAAAAAAAACTGTATATATATCATTGAATTTTAAAGGTTTCAAATGCCCTAAAAGCGATTTATTCATGGGACTGACAATTAAGAAGAGAAAATTAAAAGCAAACACGACTGTTATTAGAGGTTTACAGACATGTTTCACTTGACATCTGCCTTTGTCAGTGCATAATGCTTTGCAGTAAGCAAAGTATTATATATAAAGTTTAATAAAGACCTCTACAATACTAATAGTTGTTACTGAGTTTTCCGCATTCTTTTCATGAGAATCTATTGAAAGGATTATTGAGAAAATGTCTACGGATGAAATCAGGTAGATTAACGCATATACAAACTTTGGAAGGACGTATAAGAGTATATACATAGCTTCGGAGACTTCAATGAAAACCGATTCTGCTTTTGAGTAACTTGATAAAAAAAAAATTTATGTAGACACGCAAAACTAATTTGATCCGGCAAACTTTTTACGTTTACATGCAAATATTTTTTGAATGTCCAATATTTTTGTATATCTTTTAAAACATTTACAACAACTTTGTAAGCCGTAGAAAAATCATTATTGATTTTGTTTGTGCCATTCAGGCCTAAAACAATTTTAAAATTTTGTATTAAAACACTTTTAAAAATGTTGTAATATAATTAGATATTCTGAGGAAGGAAGTTTCTCCAAAAACGTTATTATTATATATTACAGAACTTTTAAAGTGTTTTAGGCCTGAATGGCACGAACAAAATCCAATAATGATGTTTTGAATGTGTCAGCCTGTATAACTAACATAAAAACCTAAAAGCGTAGTTTTTGCTTACTGCATTCTATTTACTCGACCTTTTGGAACAATATAAAATCTTTTCATTTCTTATTTCCAAACACATTCAGTGAAAAAGAATTTTCAACTAAAAAACTATTCAACATGCACAAGCTAATGCAAACCGAGGTTCATTATAGACCCAGGTTAAACGTCGATCTAAGCATGCGTCGAACGAAATTACATGCACTTTTAGTCAATCATGAATAAAGATCTATACTCATGAGTCAAACTTGGATTTTAAATTAGTCAATCAAAGCTTAGTCAACAGAGATTTGTAAAAAAAACAAAAACTCAAGTTGAGGCTGGAATATATATTATAATCATTCTTATTATTTTTGAATTTAGTTCGACCACGGACAAAGATCGGTTTCTAAACCAAATTTTGAAGACCTTCGTCAATGAGAACGACTAAGTCAATTGCAACAGAATAAATCGCTTAAACGTCGTATATGCCTGAACAAATTTTCCTCGCAAAGTCCTAAAAAGTTGCTCTTTTTTCAAGCTCTAACGTTGCAGAAATTTTACCAAAAACTGAAAAAATTGTTACTAAAACGTTAAAAATTGCTATCTTAAAAAATTAGTTTGTCATAAATTATTTTTAAATGCTCTTCAATTATAGTTCTTTTTGAATACTTGAAACTTAAAAGTTCAGTACATATACTCTGAAGTGTAGTATCTTGGGATGTAGCCTTGGTAACCAGGTAGTGGTAGTGAACGGCAGATGACTGGGGACTCTATGAGCAACATATAATCTAAAAATATGTCCTCTCGACACCCCCTAACCTGCCAAGCATCAACATTTTTTTACAAAAATAGTTTCAAAAAGTGATTCTTATTAGATACATCAATCCAAAGTTGCTTAAAGGTTGCGCCGAAAGCAAAAAGCTGCTCATTGATGTTAGAATCGAAAAACAAAGTTGCTTTTAACACCAAGAGTTGCTCAAAAGTTTCTGAGTACAATGTGTTTAGGCCTAACGTCGAACTTATCACGTGCATAAAAAATTGCTCCTAACGCCAAGAATTTTTTTTTGAGGCATGCTAAGATTGACGTTTAACGCTGGCCTATGAGAATAATGAAAGCTGGATGTTTTTTTCCTACTTCAATCTACCTGACGTCATTCCTTCACCATTGTCCAGCTGCAAATACTTGTATCGGCCTGCATGGATACTAAAATGGCCGCGTGAGACTGAGCAAGTCGTACGAGTTGACAAATTTAGATAAGTTTGATCATTTTCCCCGAAGTACAATCACCACGGCACGTTAACCAACGTTTGAGCTGTAGAACATTGCAAAGGCATTAAATCCTCAGAAATGTCCAACTTATTCAAACTACATTCAAACCTCGATAATCCGGATTCATCAGGACCTCGGTAAATAGTCCGGATAATCGAAAAAAATGAATATTAATGAGATACAAATGTAAATAACATGTGAACAGCAAAAAAACATTTTAATCATAAAATTTACACACTGTTTAAGTATTAACAAATATTCGCTTTTTGTTCAAATTCATAACACTCTAAAATGTTCAAGCATACTTGTTTACTTCTAAAACTTCTCGTCCCACTTCCGAACAAAGATAATCAGCTGTTTCGACAGTCTATTAAGAGAATTTAATCGGTCTATTTGCAACTTCGAGTTTTCAAGATGACAACTAATTAATTTTCATGACAAAACGGGACCAGAGAAAAAAGTCCGGATAATTGAATAGTCCGGATAATCGAATAGTCCGGATAATTGAGGTTCGACTGTACTGTGAGTGTTGCTGTTGATTTCTAAAGGCGCTTGCCTATGTTTATTCATCATTCTGTCTACTCAAACGTAACAGGCTGCCCAGGCCTACGCGACCCGCATTTTAGAACCCAGCCTTTTACCTGGTTTTGCTGTGGACAATCACTAAAGACATTCAAATTCTTGCAATTTTTACTTTTTCAGAGTCAGCATGATCTCGATTCTCTTTTCTTACGAAAAACCTCTGACAAAGTGCTAACTCACAATCAGGTTTTGTGCTTTCTCTACGGCGATGATCAAACTTTTCAACCCAGAGTTGATTAAACCACGTGCTCCACTCACTCACGTGATCACACCCACCTTACACTATTCCTTTAAGATAAAACGATGTTCAGAAATGGAAAGAGCGGGTTAACATTAGTTAGAAGGCATAGTTTCAAGTCTCAAAGTTAAGTGCTTCAAAAGTGACAGCGAATATATAATCAAAATTTTTCTAAAGAAATGTATGTGAAAATGGTACTAAAGTGCAAGTCGTCGGAAAATATCCTATATTCTGTTGCTTGACATTTTTTATATAATTGAAGTCAACAGCTGAATCGAAACTTTGCCATCTTACCAATGCCAACCTTCTCTTTCCATATTCAGATGCAATTTTGTTATAGCTGATTTGTTTAAGGTAGCTGTGGTCACGTGACCCCACACTGCAAAGAGTCTATTGTTTTTTAACCCCTATTCAACAAGTATATTTAGAACGAAAATTCTAATTTGATAGTTGTATAAGATCACTTCACCTATCCTTGAAAGTTCTCAGTGTCGTAATATGTGGTGTGGTTTTCCTTGAGCTGAAAGACTGCTGCGAAAAGAGCGGTGTTACGCAAGCCTAGCTATACTAATTACATATGCAAAACCCAGTGGAGAAATTGAAAATTTATTGGTCGCTAAAATGTAGGATAGATTATCACCTAATCCATGGGTTTTTGCTAGAAACTTCTAACCAAAAATCTAATCAATGAAAAAAAGCAGGATATTTCATATAGTTCGCTTTATCTCATTGGTTCATCTACTGTCCATTGTCAAGTGATTAGCAAATTAAAAAAAAAGTGCTGTAAATTCGGTCTTTCCAAACATTATGACTTCACAAAGATAAATAATAAACGGATATCAACAATGATTTTTAAATATATCTAACCTGTCGAAAACGAGCAGAGCGCAAGTCGGCCATTTTCGAAAAAATATATTTGCAATTCAACATAACAAACTTTTAAAAAAGTATTATTTGGTAAAAACAAGTTAATGACCTTGTTGAATCTAAACTGTTTGATTTTCAAATTAAATGCTCCGTTGATTTTTTAGTTTCAAGCGATTGCAAAACAATAGAAAATTCCTTCTGTTTGTACCACTGTTTACAAAAATCTGAGAAGTGATTATCAAGAACGCCGCAATGGAAATATTATCGCGTTTTCGATGAATTACAAACATCTTATCGTAGATGTCATAAATAAAACCATATCAATACTCAATTAATGGCAAGTCTCTCCGGAATAGTAATTAGGTGTTAATTAATTAACGGTTGACCAATCAAAATTTACTAATGTACTCCAATGCCTCAGAAAGCCCCAATTTTAAAAAGGTTAATTTCAATTACTGCAAAGACAAAGTATGTCCGCATATTCTTCTGACTATGAACTCTAGTTAATAAGTTTTCCTTCAGGAAAAAAAAATCTATATTTCCAGGACATATATATGCGGACCTAGATATTTAGAAATACACTTTTGAGTTGTTTTAGAAGGTAAATTCAAAAGAATTCCGATTCACTAAATAAGTTTTACAAAGTGCTAACGGCTGAACGAAGCAAAAGTTATCTACGTGATACAATCACGATTCTGGAAAGAAAGACAAACGCTTCATGCAAAGATCTATAGATATGTATATTTAAAATATTTAAATTATTAAAAACCTTGTTCAAAATTTGTTTGGCTACAATAAAATCCGTTAGTTTTAAAAAAAAAACTGCAGAAACAATGCTCATTTGTTGAAACGAATTTTTAAAAATTCCTTTATCCAATAGAAAATGTTGAGAGAGGACAATTGATCACACTTCTTCCTTTATTTCGTGAAAAACTGTTTCATAGCAAGCCAACCGAAACTGTTACAAAGCTTTAAGTCTGCTTAAACAGGTTGCAGGAAACTTTACTGGACAACCTAAATATTTATGCAAAAAAATTTTAAAAAAAACTTGTAGTTTGCATGGAAATGAGAGAATACATATTTTAGTACAAAGTGACAAATTATGAAATGATAACAAGAACTACTATCAATGACAAATTTGTGGTAACTTTTACTCACTAAAGTAATATTATGTCTGAAAGTTTATATTCAACAATGAACAAAAATAGGTGTTTTGTATTATGGTATTAAAGAAATAAATTCAATATTTAATTTTTTATATTGATCTTACTTCTGGGAAAATTCAATTTAACGTAAAACTAACAGAAAATTACACTCTCTTTGAATAGTAAAAGATAATGCAAAAACAAAAGACATTTGTACAACAAGATTTTTTCCCTCTGCCTTCGAGAACCAGACTAAACGAAGAAGCACTTTTCAGCAAACACGTTGAATGGTTTTAAGACAAACTGCAATATCGTTAATTTCTAACTCTCATAAGTAATTTGGATTGCTATTACACAATTGAGACGGAGCTGTTAATGACAAGAGTTAGAAATACAATATCCAGTGTCTAAATTTGTTTTAAAATACTCCCGATGGAGCAAGTTGTACTGATGTTTTAAAACGTGTGCAGCTCTTTGTAAATACCTTTATTATGTGGTCAAAACTTTTAACATTTTTGTTGTGTTTGTTGCTATGATGCAGTGTAAACGAAAAAAGCAAGAGAAAGCTTAAAAGAACAAGAAAGATGGTGATTGTAAATCTGTCTCTGAAGAGATGATGAAATCATAATAAAAATGAAAGAATCAGATACAAAGAAGCTTTAATTCACTGAATACATATCCGTTTAATTTCACACATACGCGCACGTTAATGGCCTAAAACAATTGTCATTACTCAATAGTTGATACTATGTAAAAGATTTAGCCAGGTTTCATAGTCGGTGGTTCGTTTATAGCATGCAGCTGCTAACAACGACTATAATCGTGATTCAGGAAACTGGATACATCTTTCACTGAGCAGTCAAATCTTGATATTGCATTCAGTCTTTTTCCTTGTAGTTATTTTTAAATAACACAGGAAGTGATATTATATTTTTAAAAAGGTAAAAGTCCAGTCGGCCATTTATAAAAAGCGTATTTGACACGCCTCGAGTCGATTCCATGCGTCTGTCCGCGTGGTTTGAATCGCTATAATAAACATCTTGTTGGTTAACCCCCGAGCAAGGGGTTGTTTGTATAAACAGCGTGGAAAATAAACGCGTAATTTCAAACCGAATCATCTCTATTCGCTATCCGTAATTATTGACAACAGAACATTATAACTTGAAACCCCAAGAAGTGACAGCGGAAAGCAGCGAGAAAAAAACAACCCGGTTTCCTCTTCAAGAATTAAGATGGTCATAACCGATAACTTCAATTTAGCGGCAATGACGAAAACTATGCGTTACGTTTCAGTAAGAATAGAAAAGCATAGGAAAGAAGGTATAGCCGAGACGGCTCAAGATTTAAAGTATTGTAAGGTAGAGATGTTTCGAGAATTATATACCTGTAACCTGATTGTTCAGTACCTCACAACTCACTTCGAAATCTCCTTTAAAAAGAAACTTGTAACGCTGTTTTGATTTCTTAAAGCTTCGAGGAAAGCAAAACAGGCTTATCGTGTTGAGCAAGACAAATGTTACACCAGCCACTTCAAAACTAAAACGAAAATTCACTCACTGTGATTGAAAACTGCCGTAAATGTTGTTACGACCAACCTTGTTCCAGACCCCCACGCACCACTTTGGGAATCGAAAACCCTGGGAATAAGTATAGGTAGCCAAGACAGCGTTTTCATTTTTAGTTGAGTTGTATGCGTTAATGAAGTTGAAATTAATTAACCAAGAATTATACGTTCACTTAAGGTTGAAAGTTCATTATAATGCTTTCATTTTTTTTTCTTTGAAATATAGAAATTCTAACCCTCTGGAAACACCAATAATGAAACAAACGGCCTGGTAATCTTACTTTTCATTTGACAGTGATTTGTATTGGCGTGTGTGTTTGCGAGGTTGTTTCTTTCCTTTTTTCTTCATTCCTTCCTTCCGGTTAATTATTTTCTTTCTACTTTTCTTCGCTGCTTTATTTCTTCTTTCCTTAGTTCCATTATTCTGTCCAGTTCCTTCCTTCCTTCCTTCCTTCCTTCCTTCCTTCTTTCCTATTTTCCTTCTTTCATCATTTTCTTTTTACACCTTTCTTTCACGTCAGTAGTGTTGTAAACTTTAAAAGAAGCTGACCAATATAATAAATTATGCAACTGTTTCTATTATAACTTGTGGATCATTATATACTTTTGAAAGAAAAAAGTATTCGAGACGTAGGTATGTTTATGTGTAAATGATACACCTCGGCACAAGCTTATCGCAAAAATTATACTATTTTTTTTTCTCGTGGTAGAGTTTAATTTGTTACTACGAATTCTGACGAGCTGCATCAATTTTTAGCATTTGAATTTATGAATTTCAAGGCATTGCTCAATTTACGCGTCATTGTCACTTAAATGAATTTGTGCCATGTGAAGGATTAGAAACTGAATCATTTGCTACCTGAAAGACGAAGATTATATCATCGTCAGTGAGCGTACAAAACTCAAACAATTATTAATAATTCGAAGCGTGTTTCACGCATTAGAAAGGGCCTTTAAGTTTTTGCTCTCATTTTTAACCCGTTTATGTCTTTCTCATACTAATGATTTTTCTGAATAACACATATACGTGCCTTGTATAGCAGTCTCCGAAGCTGATTGCAAAATTAAAATGCAAGACTCCAGCTATCCGATGAGTTTCGGCGAGCGAAGTGCAGTTTTTCGATAAACTCTAGCAATTTTGATGCTCTACTAACAGTTGATTTTGCAGAGCCAGAGAGTAAGAAAAACTAGACAACGAACAACTCGAAGGCGAAATAAAGATGTCGGAACTCGATTGAAATTCACAGCATGCTCGGTGATGCTCAAAAAGGCCGAGAAACTGAGGCCAAGAATCTTATAACCCAAAACGGCAAGAATAATATTTTTCGTCTCTTTTTGATTCGCCGTGTTCTTAAAAAAATCTTTTTCTTTATGTTAAATACACTGTCACAAAAGAGAGAAGAGCTCAGGATCGGAAGAAACTGAGATAAAATTTTGATTTATTAAGATTCATGGATGGCTTAAAGATAAAGCTAGAACTGTAGTCGTTGTGAGCAAACATTGCTGCGGTTACATACACCTGTCGGAAGGAGCGATAATGCCATTAAAAAAAGACTCAAACCCCAAAAAGTAATGGTATTCATTAAGCTTTAACACACGCGCTTCAAAGGAATGTTGTGCCACCAGTGTTGTGATGTGCTTCGTAAATGTTTTCATTCAGAGTGAAAAAATAGTCAGTTTTGTTTGAGTTTATGTTTTTTTTTTAATTTTTACATACAAACCCATTCAATTCGGTAATGGTTGGTGCTTTTAAATGCTATCCCTTTTTCAAGTAATGAATGAATACCTTGACAAGCCTTTAAAATTTCCAAAGAATCTCTTTTCGTGTACTTCACTACTTGTAATTAAAGTAAATATATACTTTTTGACTATTTTTGCAGTTCAAACAAGCATGGAAAAATGGATTTGCTTATGCCAGTGATAGTCCAACGGTTTCAAACCGCTGGAATGTTTTGTTATAGTATACGATTCTAATTGTTAGCAGAAAATCACACACTGAAGTCTGAAGTTTAATCATTCCGTATCTTGAGTGAGTTTACCTTGGTTAATGCTCATTGGTCTATTATGGTTAGAGATAAGATTGCCTCATGCTAGTTTAATCGCGTAGCTATAGCAAGTTATACAATAACCGCTTTTCTTCCTCATCTGCAGTAAGTGAGCCATGAAAATAGCAAACAAAAACCAGCTCAATGAAAGACTCGTGCGGCAGCTGTTCTTTAGGTCAGAGGTCAAGCACTTCTTAAAAGCAAACAAAATGTGCAGAAAAAATTAAGTTGCGAATTGTTAGGTTTCTTACACTCTTAAAAGAAAGCATTGTAATCTTCAAGTGCTCTCCATGTAGAGGACTCTATTAATGTTAGAAAAATTCATGAGTTAAGAAAGCGCAATGGCTCCAATCTTATTGTTCAGATTTGTTATCCGAGCTTGTAAGATTTGCTAAGTCTGCTTACGTTCCTACTGTTTTTGTTAGTGCCATTGTAGAAAAGAAACTCTGATAAAATTTTCTTATAGGTGTATTCTTTCCTTAAGATAACAAATGTTGCCGGCGTACCAGCTGTCGCCATGTAGAACGCATGTACCGATGTCAAAACCAAAGGGAAATTTTTGAAGCTGCTTTGATGACTGTATTCTACGGTTAAACATACAATTTTAGAATACGTAGAAATGAAAATTTAAAAGGCCCGTCGTTTCATAAGCTTATGAAATCAAGGACACATCCTGAGAACTCACTAGTCTTGTTCTGCTGTCATTGGGTTAAATTGTAACTTAAGAAAGAATATTTTTGGCTTACTTCATGACACAAGAATTTTTCTCGAACTTTTACAAGCATTAAGACAGACAGTTCGTGAAAAAAGAAATCAAGCTCCTTGTGCTATTCAAATAACGTGGGTGCAATTATCAGTCCCTCCTCTTTCCAAATAGAGAAATTAACCGTGATTTTAACAATGAATTATTTTAAATTTGAAATGTGTCATCTATACATTTCCAGTGCACAACTAGCACCTGGAAAGTTGAATTTAACACGGTTTCCAAGAGAGAGAGAGAGGATTTGTATGAAAACTACCATTTCATTCCTGAATTTAGTTCGTGCACAAAGTTCATGGTTTCCATCTTTTGTTGTTTTGTTTCTTGTACCTGTTGTTTATACTGACCCCAACAAAAAATAGCTGAAAAACAAGGAGTCTGTTTGCACCTCTTGCCTTTTAATAACGGTCATTATTCTGTTGTCCTTATCAGAAAACTTTTCTTTTGCTTTGCAGAGACTTTAAAATGTGTTTAGTTCTTAAAAACGTTAAATTTTAATGCTATTATGTTTGAGATAGTGTGTTGAAAGTTTTTAAAAGCTTTTAAATGAGTTAGGGATGCAAAGCAAACAAACTCGTTCGCCCATCCGTGACCCATCAAAAACACAAGTCGAATGCTTTTGACTTCTAAGTTAATTTTTTTGATATTCATAACAAGTGGCAAATTGCGCAACAGCTAGTTTAGAAATCTTTGCAAATGAAAAAAGGCTAAAATCTGAAAAGACTTGTTTTCTAATCGAGGTTCAGTGTGTTATCTGCGTCCAAAACTTTCAATCGGTACCTGTCATCGTGGGAAGGTTACTGGGACTGTTTGATGACACGCATGATTGAGCTCATGTTCTGGAATCTGTGGAATTTTCTAAAAAATCGCTCCGGATTTTATTTGACAATAGGAATTTACACAGTCAGACAAGGTCTGTTTTGCCATTAATTTCTTTGGATCCTTCAAAGAAAACATGTGTTTAGCTTATATATAAACTCGATAGCTATTTTAGGACAAAAATATAATGGTTCATGCTCAAGAATTTTTATTTTCGGGCAACAACGATTGGCTTTGATTTGCATTTTATTGGCTTCTACCGCTTGAGCATGATTGGTGCATTTCAATGACAGGAAACATTCTATTGTGGTTGCTTAGCGAAAATAGAACATCTACCCAGCAACGCCAAAACCGTGTCAATGAATGCTGATAGACTAGCTGTCAATAAGATTTGGTTCGTTTACATGTTGTTCCTTTTCTGCTCGTCATTTGAGCCAGACGAGACTGCGCGCCGGGGTTGCGAGGCCACACACAAAACGGGAGCTATAAAAGCAGAACGATCGAAGATCTTCAATAATCTTGAAGTTAAAACAGATCGAAGCTACAAAATACCTTTCTGTAGTGGCACACGTGGAGTTTTCACCCCATACCCCGGCGCTTAAATTTCTCATTAAAATCTGATTGAATAACTGTACACCACACAAAATGGATCTACTGTGTTGCGAAGGACGTCGAATCAATCATGGTTACAAAGATCCCGTATTGATGGAAGATGATCGTGTACTGAAAAATCTTTTAGCGTGTGAGGAGAAATACCTTCCCAGTTGCTGTTACTTTAAAATTATACAGAGTGAAATTGAACCATATATGCGTCGCATGGTGGCGACATGGATGATGGAGGTGAGTCGAAGTGACATTTTTAGCATAACCGGAACCTGGTTAATTTCGCCTTGATTACTCATATTTTTATTTACGTGTCTGATTTCTTATTTTCTAGGTCTGTGAAGAACAACAGTGTGAGGAAGAAGTTTTCCCACTTTCTATGAACTATCTCGACAGATTTCTGTCGGTTGTACCGATAAGGAAATGTCAGTTACAGCTCCTTGGAGCAGTCTGTATGTTTATTGCTAGCAAACTGAAAGAGACAAGTCCGTTAACAGCTGAAAAGCTCTGTATCTACACAGACAATTCTATTTCGTGTGAAGAATTATTGGTGAGTAAAATTTGGCTTTTTTTAAAGATATTTTGATTTATTATTATCAAGCCTAAAATTAAATATATATTTTTTTATATAATTAAATTTTTCCCATCC
>JANCMA020125036.1:0-14498 GCA_024336925.2 Zoanthus solanderi
GTCAACGTCATATTTCAATAGGGAAAAGGAGAACAAAAACATATAACAAAGAAAGTCAGCAAGTTTCCTAACCAGTCAACTCTACTAACTTTGATCAAACTTACGTACTTACGTACCAGATCACCGGCCACAATCCTCCGGATGGCCTCTTTCAGCGGCTCCGGGAAAACGTATGTTGGCGTTGTTCCCCGAGAGCCGCTTGAGCCCCAAGGCTAAGAGTCTTGCCGTTGCCAAACTGGACGAAGAAATCAAATAATTTATACGAAACCTACAAAATTTCAAGAAAAGCACAAACTTGCTATTAACGCTAAGCAAAGATAATAAGTCGCCGTCTACTTTGAAATAAAATTGAATGACTGTAAAGCAAAATGGGGGATAATTTTTGTATTGGAGCGTACTTATTTATGCATGCAGTTTCGTTGCGTTTATAGGGTAACGGTTAGTTTGTATGATTAAACAATAGTATGCGCCAATACGAAAATTTTACCCAGAATAGTTACTTTGCAAAATAATCCCCGTTGCACGAGGTTAAGGGGTGAAGAAAGGAGCACGTTTGCGAAAAGCTTTGTCCCAGCTGGTGCCAATAAGAAAGGCTCAATCCCGCTAAGTTTCCAGTGATAAACGTTACAAATAGATTGTGAAAAACAAGATAAGCTACTAACCCATAACAAACAAAATAATCTCCTATAAATCCGCGACCCTGCGGCTGCGGCGCTCTCGTTGACCTTCACATGCTGCACCCTCAACAGCGAAATCAGCCGGCTGGCAGCGCAGATCTGTATAGCTAAAAAAAGGTCGGAGCTAATTTTTCAACAAAAGAACAAAATATCTGTGAAAAAAATATGAGTTAGCTTACCCATTTCTGCTGAATTCTGCCTCAAAAGGCAGCCAACTCCATTTCTACCTTCACATTTCGGGCTCGCATTGCGAACGGCTAACCGCTGGCAAATAGCTCACCGACCCAAGCTTCTGTCACGGCCAAAGGTAATTTCGTGCGAAAACACTGATTTTTCGCTGGTAATTTTCAGCTCATGCTTAAAAGATATTGAGTAACAAAAATTATTTATTATTTATTTTAGCAAGCTTTTTAAATATGTATTCGTTTTGTTACGTTAAACATCTGTTGTTTTGCTTTGGAACAGATGAGCTCGAACTAAGTGGAATTTGAAAAATGCGAAGCAAGCATGCCAAGGTCAGATAAAAGTGTATGTGAAAGATAAAATTGTAGGGTTTAAATAAAATAATATGATGTTGGTAAGATTATTGTCCTCTTGGGATCTTTTTAAATGGGCTTTATTTATTATTAATCTAATCTTAACTAAGGCAGAATACCTGGAGCTTTAATTAGAAAATGATACAAAATTTAATGACTTTTCAAGATAATATTTCCAAATCCTCGTCATGGAATCAAACTAAAGTGTAGATTCAGTCGCGTTTTTTGATTCGGCATCCCACGCCACGAATATAAAATGTCACATGCTACTCGACTCTTTCGAATATCTAAAGGCCAGAGACGAAGATGGCCATGATTAAGGAAATATTTTTCGTGCGAAACTTGTAGTCCGAAAACGTCTTGTATACAGTTCAAGAATAACTAACTGACAAACCAAGGCCTTGTTGGAACCTCGAGCCTCGCGTGTACTGAATCTTATGCACATTCGGTAGAACGAAAGAATTTGCTCATTTGCATTATAATCGGCACATGTGAAGTTTGATTTTTGAACAAGGCCTAACTAACTAACTAAATAAATAAATAAAGTAAATAAAACTAAACAGTTAACTATATAAATAACAAACAAATATAAGTATTCTAACTTCTACAAATACAAAAAACACCGGTATGTGATTAGATACCAAAGTCAATTTATATTATTTATTTCATGAACTAAACAAGTGTATAGCTCGATAGCTTCATCAACGGTATTTGGAACAGAATTTTCTTCTGGTCGTAGAGAACAGACTAGACACACCAGGGCAACTTAATTGCAAGCCCCGAAGGAAATGGTTGATATGGATGGCCCAGCATCTATAGCGCACAAGGTGGCGAGCTTTTGTCAATTTATAATGGAATAGATATGAGCTTACTTCTACCGTGCCACGATACGCTCTACATGCACATTAAAAGATGTAATTACCAAGCCTACATCTGGCGAGAGGGAGACTTGATGCCACAAGAGCTGTTCGATATTAGAGTTAACAAAAATGAAACACGAAATGACGGCGACAAAGAGGAGATTCCCGAGTTTGACAATGCCGTGGATTTGATTTTTGATGAAGATTGAAAAACGGCATACATGGTTGGTATTCGTGAATAATACTTGAAATCAACATATTAAAGTGCTTCCTAGGTTGCAAAAAATATTTACGAGGAATCTGGTGTTTCACTTCAGATAAATGCTGCATATATCAGTGGCAATACCAGTAGGCAGAGACAGAGGATAAAGTAGTTTCCAGAGTTGTAAAACGCACAAACATTGACGCCTGATCATGCGCAAAACGTCACTAGGGTGGTTATACGGGAGGCTTAGGTAAGTGTACATCATAACTATGATATTGTGTTTTACATCCCATTTAGACTTTCATTTCGGCCTTAATTGGGGATTTTAATGGAATTTTTCAAAAAACATGACGCGGGTTCCCTGTGGTTTTTGGCTTTGGAGAAGAATGCAGCCTTACGGCTGAACGCCTCCACTTGAGAAGTGCGAACAACCTGATTTGAAACACCCTCGGGCTATGCTTCAAAGCGGCAAGTGTCCCCAAAAATCTCCGAGGAGGGGGGGGGGGGGGGTGAGGGTTTTGAATTCTGGCCCACGGACTAATGAGTAATGGATTTTATTATTTCCATCCCAGTGCCAAATAAAATCTGGACCTGGTACAAAATACCCTCTTCTTGACAATTAATGTCCCTTCCTTTTTTGTATTAAGTCTGGGTCAATTATTTTCATTAATTGTAAAACAAGTTGCTTCCTTACTCTTAGAAGATGATCTTGTATCAATCTTTTCCACATAACTCGATATCCAATACACTGTCCACTGTTTTTGAGTTCTTTCATTATAGAAGATACTAATAAATGCAGTGGAGACTATTAATTCGTTTAAGTCCAAGGCTGGCTAGTAACCTTTTAAGGTGTCGCAAAGATAGTGAAATACTATGAAATATGAATAACGTAGCAACAATTACAATATATGCAAGACCTTGATTGAAGTAATAGCGAATAATGCTGTTCCTTTGAGTCACTTTGTTCGCCAGACTAGGAAAGGAGAAAGTGTAGTCTGGCAAACTGAATTGAGCGTAGATAACGCGAACAACAAAACTGAGTGATATCAAACATGCAAAATGTCCACCTTGTCACATAATAATATAAAATATTAAAATAGTATAATAAAACTTTAAAAACTGATGAATAGTAAGTTAAAAAGCAGTCGAATCGATACTAAAACTATTTGATTTTGCTGTTACGTTTGTAAAATACCTTTTCCAGCTCACACTTGCAGGAACCGGCCTGAACCGGCCTGAACCGGCAATTTGTTAATAAAACAATAAAAGTACTAAGAACAATGCAAGTAACAAGCACGCACTTACCTTCGTTATTGCCAACACAACCAGTCGCCATGAGCTCAACGAACTAGATCATGTGATCACAAGTGTCAAAAAAGCAAATTTGGAATCTGACACCAAAAACGCAAATTTGTGTGCAAAAAAATTGTTTTCAAAAACGCAAATTTGCAAAACAAAAAGTGTCAGAAACGCACATTTGCAAGTCAAGAAGTGTCAGAAATGACAGATATGTATGGCCCTCCACAGCTTCCGTCAGTAACCTTAAATTAAAAAAGTGTTGTAAGTCTGTGCTTACCTGCATGGCTCATAGGAAGATAAACCCTTGGTACTGAAATTTGTGGTCATAGGCAGAATTGTTTGCTGTTGGAATTGGTCTCATTCCATTTTTGATGTAAACAAGTGATTTTGTGTCATAGCAAGCGATGGCCTATATGGATATATTATTGAATAGTATAAAGCCAGTTGTTATTTAAAAGTATTCTTTCTCCATTTCATTTCTTTTTTAACGTCAGGTTTCAGTCTACGAGTATATCTCAAAATGTCCCCTCTCTAAACAATTTTGTTGTGGGGAGGGGGGCGGACTGACTCCTCAAATAATTTTGTTGAGGGACTTGGCCGGTAATTTTTGGTTACTAAATGGTTACTACAATCTTTTGGCCTTCTGTTTTTGTAAGGATGGTAGCAAGGATTACGCAGTTTGCGTTTGTCGTTGGAACTTATTTTGGTGTTTTCAAGGAAAACTCAACTTCGCCAGGTTTGCTTTTCTAACACTCAGTTCATTTGTGAAATAGTAAAACTCGCGCGTGTTCTACCACTGGAGAGAACGCGCGCGCACTGATTTTATATTTCTACATCATACATTGTACATGACACCATGCATAAGGACATTTGAAGAAACATTTTGATATTTCCACGGCGATTTGAAAATGTCCAACTCAAGCTTGGAAATGCGCGACATTTAAGTTACGCTTTTCTTTTTGTTAAATTTCTTTTTAAAACTTACTATATAGGTTTTAAAGAATGTTACGTTTTTTAAATATTTTAAGTTTCTCCACCCGCCGCAAAAAAAAAAAAAAAAATCCTTGTTCTTACGCCGCCACTGTTCATTGGCCTAAATAATGTTGTTCATTGTTCTTAAAGAACAAACAATTGCATTAGAATTCTCCTTGATTTAAGGGTTTGTTTTAGTAATTTTAGTACAGTTTACATATGTCGGTCGAGATGGAATCTGAAATAGTTTCCTGGGCAGCTGTGCATGTTGTCGGTTTTACAAGTTGGTGACAGGTTTGCAGTTGTTATCGCTTAGCATTAATTTCAAGAGGGTGTTATATAAATTGATATTGAGCGCTCAACAAGGCAAAAGCAAGACAAATGATTATTGGCAAAAGGCTATTCTGCAGGGGTACACACAAGGTAAGGATGGATTAGGCCTGCAGTGCGTTTAAAGCTGGGGATTTAAGAAATTCTGTTTTAAAGCTTAAAATTTAAATAAGGGCTTTGGGTTTGAAAAATCACAGCTTGAACTTTACATTTCCTTGATTTTGGAAGCACATCAATAGACTTTGGTTAAGTACATTTTACTTAAACGTAAGATGAGCAGACTTGAGATAAATTTTAGAAAATGTTAGAAAACTTAAAGCATTTTTAATACTGTTAGACGTGTTTCAAACACCTCCGTGCTCATCGTCAGTTACTGGAGGATTTATAACAACTTTTATTGTATATTGTAAAGTTGTTATAAATCATTGTTTTAAGACTTTATAAGCACTCCTGTAAATTATTTCCTCCAGTAACTGACGATGATTTGTTTAAAGACTTTATAAGCACTTCTGTGATTTATTTCCTCTAGTAACTGACCATAAACACGGAGGTGTTTGAAACATGTCTTACAGTATTAAAAATGTTTTAATGTTTCTAACATTTTGCTTGAAATTTCAAAATAGCCAGTGTTTTACCGTTCCTAAATAAGATCAGATACGCAAATTTTTAGAGTCATAAAGCAAATCAAATTACAAAATATTAAATGACAAAAAAATAAATTTTCGCTTTCTCATCACAAATTTTCTAAAAAGTAATTGAAGATATACAGAGTATATACTGATATAGTATTAGTTAAGCTAGTATATGGTATCAAACATCCAAACGCGTTTTCAGTATCATCGCACCTCTGCAGATTTGCAGCACAAAAAACATTGGACACGATCACACATGAGCGAACATCTTTTGCATTTACAAACTAATCATATCATTGCCTAGCTACAAAGCATCAATAAAAGAAGAGTTATATGATTATTTGTTTATCGACAAAATCTAACCTGTGAAGGATGACAATATTATTTAAGGGAAGCGTCACATATCGAAATCGGTCACGAAGAACGTTATATGGAGGCTGAGGGGGAAGGGAAACGGCAAAACAGCCTGGCGTTTATTATTTCAACGTGAAGACCGGTGCTTTCAGTTGGGTCAAGATTTTCTTTTATTAATATGGTGTAGTTCAGTTTGGCACAAAGCTCTAACCTTGAAAAGTAATTTTTGATTACTTTCAAGTTTCAAAAAATAAGATAAAATTTCCCAGATGAATTTTTCAAAAAATTGCATAAAAGTTGCTAGGTTTAAGTAACCTTCTCAAAATTTTGCAAAACATTTCTGAACTCGAGCTCGATACACATCAAAATGTTTTTGTGATTTTTTTTTCCAGTTTGTACATGATATAAAATTCCTGTAGTTTTATTTCTATACTAAAATATATTGGGAGCTTGTCAAGAAATCGAAGGAAAGGACATTAAACCTAAATTTAAAGTATTAGTTAAACTTCAAATAATTTTCCGCAGGCGCCTTCCCTGTAAACTTGAAGAACGACCTGCTAGAACTGCCGAGTAGAGGGCTTGCTGACGCTTGCCGTCTCTCGTAAAAGATCCGTTTAAAGTTATTACTGATCATGAATTGTGTATTGTTCTTTCCCATTCTACTTACAAGGAACCACTTCTGTAGCTCCATCTTTTGTGATAACTGCAGCACCCTGATCGGGATTGGTCTCTTCTGGAAAAACTCCATCAAGTAACTAATGAACAAAACAGATTTTATAAACCTTGTATTAGGTTGACAACTGACTGTCATATCATTAATAATTTTCTGTACATATAGCTATAGCTTGTGATCACAAAAAAATTGTTAGGAAAATAGCAGGAAAATGCAGGGCGAATAGATCATTTACTTTTAGAATCAATCTAATTTTTGCGATTTACTGTGCTGACTTTTTTCCTTTTTTTTGATAAATTTTAGAAAACGTTACGTGATTTTGATTATCGCCTAGAATTCAGCGACACATACGGGACTTTGGTGGGTGTCCCACGCGAACATTAAACTATTTCAAGGATGAGCGACATACAATCAAAAGGGAAAATTGGCCAAAACCGGCTACCAGCTTGCACGTTGGGCGAGTTTTGGGATAAGGAATTTCACTTTCAATGATTGAGCTTGCAGCTTTCGTAAAAAAGACATCGACGAAGCTAATGAGCTATCTAGCTGGCATTTGCTGTTCGTATAATTGGTCGGAAATTTTGCCAAAGCTTTGACTAATTTTAGTATTTTTTCTGCAGTAATTTAATAGTGAATTTTTCATTGAAAAATTGTTCTTTCCCATAGTTAGGATATGAATTTGCTCATTTGGTGTTTAAAGAGCCTCGCTGTCAATTTGTAGAGAAAAGGAAAGATACAAAGTGAGTGGAAAAATAAAATTTTAATTTTTGTGCGAAAATGTTAAACATTTCTCTATCATTAGCATACATAACAAAAGAATAAGTCGAATTTCAATTTTTCGCCACGAATTCTTCCTGCACTCGGCGAAGTTCAAGTTCAGGCTAAAACTAATTCCGCCAACCTGTAATCACGATTCTGTTGTTCCTGTCAGTATCTTAAATCAAAACTTAGTTTCCCCTTTGTTTTTCCTGTCAGCTCATAATTCCTAGTTTTCCAAACATCAACAACAAGGTCCCGGGTTATACTTTTTACTCAACTGAGTGCTTTAAATAATTGCATGATCTTTTGTTTTCTATCCTTACATGGTTAGAAAATAGAGAGCCAGCTTTTTGGCAGGAACTAGACATCAATGGATTATAAATTAGTGTCTAGAGAAATTGAAGGCTGCTATCTGTTTAAAACTACAGAAAGCGGCGATACATTAGCATCGGTTTCTTGGGAATTTACTATTGTTAAAAGATATAAAAGTTTAACTTGCAATTTTATATATGAAATACAACAACATTTTTACCTCGAACTGTTCTTGAATATACGTCTTGCCATTTGACGGATCAACTTCGCTAAACTTTCGAACAACAAGGCGCAAATCTGTAGCTGAAATCTCGGAGTCGCTAAATGCAACAGCCTCGAGAATAGCAGTGTGAATGAACTTGTACTGGTTCTAGACAATATTCAAAGCAAATATGAGCTATACATATTCATGATAAAGCTAGTTTTGAATAGAACAAGTAATCTATTATAGTGTCAATAAACGGAATATGCATCGATACCAATAAAAGATATACTCATAAATAGAGAGTAATAAAGTTTCTAGTGCCCATTGAAGATGCTTTTTCTATCTCAGTTGAAGACTTCAACACCATTGTTTTAACTTTAGAAAGTTTGATGACAGTGTAAAGGTACCCTCTGGATTGTTTTAAGCTTGTGGGATTAAACCATTTACCAAAAGCATTTTGTTCACCTTTTCTTTAATGGTGAACACACTTCTATAAACTATTAAAAAATCTCAACAATTGAGAACGTCATCATAACTGAAGTTATTCCATATCACTATACATACAATTTATACATGGACGGACGTGACAAAAATGTTTGTTCCATTTGCATAGGCCTTAAAACTTTATAAGCTTGTGAGCCATATCACCCGTGGATTAGGTCATTTACAAATTTTCTTTCTTAAAAAAGATGTACGACTTTCACTTTTCCCTCCGAAGGGTTAGAAGTTCTAGGGATACACAAATATTCTCCGATTTTGATTCTTTCTGTTTAACGTATTGATCTCTTGTCATTTAAAAAACTGCCAAGATCCTATTCCGTGCACAGTCACGATGCTAACTCGGGTTCTAGATCTGTTGCAGCGTCATTCCAGTCTTCAAATGCTTGGCATAACTTTAAAACTGCTGACCTGAGATAGGTTGTTAATCGATTGCTGACAATTTAGTTCCCTCACAATATCTCATCCTGCACTTCGTACACGGATGATATAAAAAGGATATTAAAAATATGAATGATATTATGCGTCTCAACGGGCTTTACCTCGGTCTGCACCATATCACCTCGCTGACCACGCATGTACGTAATGAAACCCAGTACATCCGGCATTGTTCCCTCTTCCCTGATTCGGTTCAATGCGGCATCAATAGCAATATATGTACCTGTGCGGCCAATTCCGGCGCTAGAAGAAGGTGGAAAAGGAGAATTTGCATCTGAATTTTAATTTCAGGGTTAACAAAGCATTTAATTTATCTCATATGCATAAGTCCCTGATTAGATAAGATCATATGCACTGCTTTACCAAACTTTGAAAAGGCGGACTTGAAGTTAGTAAAGTTACAACCTTAAATACGGCCACAGCCATTGTCACAGCGTTAGTCATAATAAAATTCAGACATAGTCAAAGTCAAAGTCCTATAAAACTTTTCGTAGTCCTAATCCTGGCACTGGTCCTAATCCTCGTCCTAATTTTAGTCCTATCCTTAATCCTAGTCCTAGTCCTGGTCCTATCCTATACTAAATCTTATTTCTGGCCCTGATGCTAGTCCCAGTCCTAGTTGTAGTCCTATCTTTAGTCCTAATTCTTGCTTGGTCCTAATTCTAGTCTTATCCTCAATCGGCTACTCCTAGTCCTAGTCCTGGTCCTGGTACTAGTTCTAGTCTTGTCCTTAGTTCAAATCCTATTTCAAGTTACATAGCTATTGCTATAAGCTTTGCATTGCATTTTAGGAAAAAGTTTACTTTCGGTTTCTCGGTTTCGTTGTGCGCATTGTATGGTGTCCGTGTTGGGTATCTTAATTATAGCGTCAGTCCTGAACTTTGCTTTAGAACTAACTATTCATATAGCATTGTTTGAAAATTTTATTGTACTAGAAGTAACCACCTGCAGTGTATTATAATTGGTCCGGTATCTTGAGATTTTATAGCTGCATTGACTTGGCGACGTAAGTCCAAGATCCCTGTGGCATTGTCGGGCACGTTATGATCAGGCCAAGCAGTGAAGTAATAGTGCATTATGGTTCTGGCTTCTTCGTTTGGTTCTGACTGCTGTAAAACAACAAAAACTTGTAGCATCTAACGTTTGGGACTGGGCCCGCGGACCCAGTTCGTCAGGGTCCGTGGCAGGCCAGGAAACTAGGGTTCTAGTTAGTCAACAGGCGGCCATCGTTATAGCATTTGCTTTCAGTTATTAAAAAACTAGTAATCACACAAATTAAACAAACACTAATGGCAAAAAGTAACGCTAAATTTATATTTACCATTGTTTATAATATACAAAAAACAAAAATACTACAACAAATAATTTATTGATAACAACTCCACTTTTAATTGGGCTTCTGTTAAATATCACATTTATAATTGGCTTCTGTTAAATATCATTTACTCTCTTTAGCTGATATCTTGTTATTCAAAACTTACACTATTAATTTTACATACGGTCCCTTGCAAAACATCCATTTGAACAATGTAAAGTCTAAATTGAATTCTTCTTCGATCACTGTGAATAAGGTACTCTAACGTTTATTATCGTTGTTGAACTATAAACTGTAAATGAGATAATTAACGCTCTTAAAAAAACACCAGGGCTGGGTTGTACAAACTTTAACCATGGGCTAAGCAAAAATTACGGCAACATTGCTTCTTTAAGGAAAAAATGACATTTCTTTTAAAATACCGTTTAGATTTTTTAAGTAAAAACTTAGTAATCGTCCCAAATTTACAGGACAAATCCATATCTGTTGGAAACAAAACCATTGGTTAAAAATTTAACCGTGGGTTGTGCTAATAGGAATTTTAACAACTGGGCCCAGACTGACAAGATACGTAATATGTGATGATATCCCCCTCCCCCAAGGGTAAGATGTTGACTTACCATTGACAACTGTAACTTTCTTATCTCAAAATTTAGAGTTTCCTGGACGCTCATCAATTCGATTCGAGCGTCATCATACACAACATGTCCCTTGTTCGGCCAGTACTGTTGGCATTTCACCTGTGATCAGATAAGATAAAAAAAGATAGCTTGCGGCATCCGTGTAATACTTCTGCCAAAGTGTACCACGAGGGGGATGGGTTAGATTGACTGAAAGAACTTGTGTTCGTGTGAGCATCACTAAATGGAGAAGCTAGCTTAGAACCTTTGTGTATCCAAATAAAAGTTGACCATTACAGCACTGACCTAACCGGCTACTAAGATAACTGTTTTCTTTTTTCTTGTAACAATCATCGAATGCAATGCCAATCTCGATCAAGCTTTATTTTTTTCCCCCGTAACACAAAACAACTTTGAATTACTCAAAGACCCGTTGTTGCAGTAGGTTTTGAAATGATAAAACTGCAATTCTAAAGCTAACTAAATTCAAGAGCATTTGCTGCGCTTTTTTTCTTTTTTTGATGCACTTACATTTTGATGTATCTAGGGTTTCACTAAAACGGGACCATCGTGTCGTGGTGTTCTTTTAAAACGTATCAACAAAAAATTCTGTCGAATGTAGGAAAAAAAACTTCATGACATATCGTTCTATTGTGGTTGTCAATAAAAAAAAACGTGGCGTCTCTTATCATGCCATTCAGTGTTTTATTGAGTATTATTGTGAAAGCTGAAAATGATGCCAAGCGATAAGTATGAACGCAAAATTACTTCTTGCGAATTTTGAAAATTTCATTCAAACCAGTAAATTTATCATTATATATTGTTCTCTTTTGTTTGTTTCTTTAGATTGGTTATCCAAACAATATTCAAATAAGTTTCGGGAAAGTCTTCAAGCACTCCAGACTTTTTTTTTTCTCAAAATTTAAATGAGTTCTACCAAGAATTAAAAAAGTCGCCGGTAGAGAATTACGATGCGTCAGTTACGTCATTTACGCGTCATTTACTTGCATTTACTAACACTAACTCATTATCAGTGAACTCCTACAGGAGATAAACCCCGATATAGTACACTCGCTGAGTGCACTAACCTTTTAATATCAGTTTTTAGTAATAAAAAGGTTCCTTCAGCTGTCGGCGTCTATTGGTAAAACGTATGTATCTAAGGTAGACTATATATATGTTCAGTTGATTTTCAGAAATCAATTAGTATTATTACTATCTGATGCATTCCTTGTTATATATGATTTAGTTTTTGATTTAACCATTCTCAGTACGAAGCTAAAAGTCTTGTCAAGCAATATTCACCTCCTTTAATTATAACGAATTTCTCACCTTTGCATTTTCCATTGTTTTTGTGAGCATCACAATCACACTTGTTCTCTGTTCCCACACCATTTTCCAAAAGTCGTTCACAGTCTCGGGTTTAGGACCTGTGAATTCAAACAAAGCTAGTTCAGGTGCCTGTCTGTCGCCTTAATAGTCTATACTTAATATATAGTACTGTAGTTCACAGTCTCGGCGGAGACTCTCAGGTTTAGGACCTTTGTCAGTTCAGACGATTTCACGTTTTAAAAAAGCAAATTGCAACCACAGTGTGATGGGATTTTTCTAATAACTTTTCTAAGGACTTCGTCCTGAGGCTTGTCATAATTTGTTTCTATTTTTGACGTATATATATATTTAAGCACAAAGTATTTATTTTAGTAAAATATTCAATAAAACATTCACAGTAATTTTTCAAAGGCCATTGTTCCTTTGTCAAAGTTTCCATAAGTTAGGAACAGAAAAAGAACTGGGTTCGAGTTTGAGTTTCGAGTCAGCGGTTTTACTATGGAAAGCCGTGTGTGATTAAATTTTCATCCTTCGAGTTGATGCATTATTGAGATAAAACATTTAACATTATTCGATCATTGGAAATCTCTATCTCATTTATTTTGTTTGGCAATATTAGTTTTTGATTTGAAAGTCAATTAAACAAATTAATAAATAAAATGACCATTGTCAAGACTTTGCATTTGTAGCTTGATCCTGGCTATTAAATATTTTGAATACTTAAGTCGTATTTATGTTTTTAAATCATTCTCATGTACCTTGTGTTTTCAGATTTATTCAAAAATGTTTTAGACGCAGTGAAAAGTCACAAGTGCAACAGCCAAATATAGAGAAACTTTAGGTTGTTTGTTCTGTTTGTTCTTGAAACTGAGGGTGCAGTAGTTGCATTTTTCTAAAGAAATGTTACGTATGTGTACTATAATTTAAAATTTTTGTAATTTTTTTGTAAATAATTTTATATTCTATTAAGAATAAAAAAAAAATGGTTTAATATTCTGTTAAAATAGTTGCAACAAAATCTAAAACTGCTTTTTATGATTATTTTATGTTAAAAAAATATAACCCTCCTCCCCCCCTCCTGTTTTAAAGCCTTTAAGCGCATGTGACCCAGGCCCTAATTATCTAGAGTTGGTAAAGTTTGTAAAATTCTCTAGCAAGTGAAAACCTTCGACTGTCTCTTGGGTTTTCACTGACACGAGATGACACGGAGAACATGTTTTACTTCTACTACAACACCTAATTCTAGTGTTGAAATTTTATTCAAAACTTACCCATGGCTGCTATGTAACGGTTTGAAAAGTTGTAGCCCTGAAATCAGATACATTCTTAAGTTACATAAGAAAAGATAAACTATTATTCTGTTATTGTTTGAAGAATACAAAAAATAGCCAACAATCCAAATCCTTAAGTTCATACGTCTATATAGTTAGCATTGATGTAGTCCGATCCTTCCACTTGAGGGTCTTCAGACAAGATCACACGGGAATGATCATCTGAAATAAGATGAATAATTAATAGTAACATCAAACAATTCAAACTTTACTATTCATGTTAATTATAAGTTGCACCTAGTCTATCTATAACATCAACATTGTAGTTATATTGATAAGGCAAATGTATTTGAATTTTATGACTAGTTACCAAACGTTTCTAAAAACGAATGCCGGAGACCTCCACTCGAAACTGAATACTTCAGTACTTTGGGAGAAATTATCATTTATACTTACATGCTCCGATGTTAATGTATCTGTTTTTGACTTTGTTACAAGGAAGGCTAGCCACAGTCCTTGTTGGGGAGCCAGGAGTTACGATAGACTATAACACAAGAGTTTGTGACAATCGATAAGTCTTTTTCTATTTTCAATGGTCCGATGGGATTATAACATTACGGTTGAGGCAAACAAAATAGTTAAAATCTGGCACAGGAGGATAAATAACTCTTACTGTCCTTTATTTCCTTATACGGCTAGAACCGTAAGCTAGGCTATACCGCGCTAACGGGGTCCAATGGCACTTTTATAGACCTTTAGATCAAAGTACGAATACCAGTACGATATTTAAAGGCGCGCGCACTTATTTAAGCAAACTCATTGTAGAGAAGACGAGATTTCAAGCAAATTTCGTCCTCTCGACAACGAGTTTGCTGGAAAAATCTGCGCTGGTAACGAAATATTGTACTCGTGCTGATACTCTACTCTTATATAAAGGTCTCTAACATTGGTATCCTGTCAAAGTTTTTAAGTCCTTAGAATTGCTGTTCGTTTGGGAAATGACTTATTGCATCCTTTTTATTTGTAAGTTATATGTGTATTTAATTTTGTGTTAAGTGGCGGGCGCTCAATTTGTTAGGTATCCTGCTGTTTTTTTTTTGTTTTTTTTTTCAACAGCATTTTAGTGATGTCCGGTTCAGATATCTATTGGTTTGAGGCAAGCCGAACACTTGTTAATGCTTACCTTGTACTGAGCAACAAAGAGGGAGTC
>JANCMA020125136.1:0-14496 GCA_024336925.2 Zoanthus solanderi
GTTTTTTAGGCTCGAAACGTCTTATCTTCATATTTTTAAATCAGAGTCAAAAAGTTTCAACCTATTTTTATCATTATATAGTATGCCTGATTGCAATTTTACAATCTATACTTAAATTAATAGTCAGTTGTTCTGCAAAAAGGTAGAGAAACTGAATGGCATTTTGCATCAACGGAAGGTCAGGAGCAGTTAGCAGTTGATGCAGCATTTGAGCGACTTGTAATTGTATGTCTGAGTCGTAGACACACCTACAGTGACATGGATGCCATCAAGGCCGAGCTGTCGAGTAAAGTCATGGAACTAGCTCCATTTGGTGTTAGTCTCAAGGCACAGGTGAGATTTACAGGACTCTAGCTTTGTACTGTTAAGTTATACTTCTTTTGTTAAAAATGTCACGGACAGTCAACTCTTCCTCAGACGCTCTGGTCTTGCTAGATGACTGTATTGCAAAATTTATCTTTATGCCCGTATTAAGCTCGTATTAGATTAAGCAAAGGTGAACTTATCAAAATGCCCAAGTCGTGCGTGCTATCGTGCATCCTAATGAAGCCACAGTATAACATGTAGTAGTAGATGCAATTTTTTAAGTCATTGCATCTTGTGTGCTACCAGATGATCTTGCAACAAAGAATGCTTCAATTCATATATGTGCATATCATGCTCATTTATCACTCCTTTTGTACGCGGGCCACACTTGACTGTGTACACTTTTGCTTATGTTTCAATTCGAAATGGTAGCCTCAGCATTTGACATTCAAATAATTATCGCCATGAAAACGGATTTGAGATATAGGTCAGTGTAAAGTAAAACTAAACTACAGCAATCATTTCAGGTTCCATTTCTGTCACTGGGTGATGACGTTGGGCGACGGGAGATTTTATATGAAGGCTATTCAGAGATAAGCGGTGGATTCGTGGTTGAAGAAGTGATTGGTGATCGTGGTCAGAAGTTTCGACGGCTGATTTTTCTAAATCATAGGACAGCAATCCAATCAGAAGTCAAGATTGTTTCAGGTGCCGTAAGTAAAGCAATCAATAGTTTCCCTCAAAAAGTGTTAATAATATTCAAGGATTTCTCACTTCAATATACACCCTGTTACATTCCTGTTTCGTTCTAGTTGAATATTCAGATTCACATAGTTGAAACAAAAAAAGCTATAAGACCATACACTGTTAAATTGCGTTGAAGCGTGAGCATTAAATTTCCAACTGCGCATTAAATTTCGACCGCGCCTTTCAGTGTTGTGGCCGTTGACTCTGCAAAATTTACTTTTCAAGCTGTTTTTTTCACATACTTCAAGTCCAAAATTTGGAGCGCTTCCTTTTTAAGAAAGTTTCAGAGAAATTCGAATATGAAATTCCAGTGACGTAACACAAGCATTTCAAGCGGAATTGTTTTGTTTTGAATGAAAATGATGTATGGGGTATGGGAATAAATAGAAACGAAACAAATCCATGGGATTTTTGACAATTTTGCTTTTCCGACGTTTTTGATTATTTAACAATTATTCCTCCAGCGAACGTTGGATGTAGGTTGATAGAGAGTTATTTTCATCTCTAATAAATAAGTAAGTAAATAAATAAATCGGTTTCTGGAATTTTGAATCTCAATTTTAAAGAATTACAAAAGACGTTTCGACCAAAAGCATCGGTCGTCATCAGTGAAGTTGGTCACGTGGCAGTTCGTTGTCATGTGACAAATGTCGAGGAACGGAGGAGAGGGCCCGGTCTGACAGCGAGAACCGGAGGCCCAACCTCCCCCCCCCCTATCTTTCTGTTCAGGGTGGGCTTCTCCACCCTTTCCCATATCGCTTCCTTTATCCCCCTACTTCGCCAATCTCGTTCTTTATCAAGGATCTTGACTCCCCGTGAATCCAACACGTGTACCGTGTCCTTCAGATAACAATATACTGCTAAATTTTGAGCAGGATTGGAGTTCGGCTGTTGATGTTGTTTCAGCCTGGCTCTGATGGACGGAAGAGTCTCTCCCAGATAGGTTTTGACGCAGCCTTCCCCTCCACAGATAATACCATTTATTTACAAGGTTGGAACGCTTTTCAAACGGCTGTTTGTCTTTAACCTTGACCACTTGTTGACGAAACGTCTTCTTTAATTAGTTAAAATTAAGATTAAAATTCCAGGGATCGATTTATTTATTTATTACTACAACCGAATCTGGACCAATGACAACATTCACTTTCACCTTCATCTCTAATACTGAAATACATAACAAAATAACTCGATTTTGTTTGTTAAGAGCAGTGCAGTTTTTATGTTAATACCAGTGCAATAAAGAGGTAATTTAGTGCAGTTTACTTACAAAGTTGTCCCTTTTGATTGGCTAATAAACAAAAGATTAGTAAAAACTAAAGTTGAAGTCGTGTGGTTACATATACATATCCAACAAGACGCGAGTGGACTAATTGTTTTATTTAATACAAACCACTGAATGTATGAGTCAAAATGATCTTTTTTTAATTTTTATATTACCGAAGATTGCATGTATCAGAATACACACTCGAGTAGCTTGGCGGGCTTTTCAACAAACGTTGAAACTTTCGCGCCTTTCAAACAATAGAATTTGAAGTTTTGGTTTCTTTTGTACAACCGAAGCACTTTGCGACGTTTTTGTTTTCTGAACATTTGATTTTTGGAAACGGAATTTACAATGTTTATTTCTACTTGTCGATCCGCTCAAAGAAAGTAAATGTTCAAAATCAACCATCCTTCATAGAATTTCTGTTACTTTGGAGGGTGTTTAGAACTCAGTTCAAGGGCTCCATATTATTCTAATTTTTACTTTATCTTTGCCGAGTTTGATTATAAGAGTATAGTTTTGTTTCAGAGGGGGGGGAGGGTATTTCGTGGTAAAAAGGATAGGGCATTCGTTGTAAAATGTAACAAAATAGCATAAGAATTTCCAAAAAAAGTACCGTTTCATTAACTTCGTATTACCCCTGAAAACTCCTAAAGAAAAACTAAATTGTCGATTTTGCCCCTGGAAATTACGAGCGTGCCTATCATACCAATAGAGGGAGTACCCCTGAGGATTTTGTTTTTAGTCTGATCTAAACAGATACTTGAAAATATATAAAAATATGTTTGAGTTAGTTCCGTGGGCGGATTATAAATAGATATTTACTTGAGAAATTAACATTTAGTCAAATTGTTGTGCAGTGTTGTTAAACCAGCCAGTAATGATCTCCTAATAATATCACACACTGATCAGGTGTAGCGTCTCAGTCTGTGAGACAGAACAAGAATAAGAAAAGAAGGAAAAAGCCTGCTATAAAAACAGAAAAGGCCGACGATTCATACCTTGCATGTGGCCATCATCGAGTGATGATTACTAGCCTTGCACTGTTGGAGGGATTTCTTAATTCAGGTAAGGCTGGTTCAAAAGTTAGAAAGAGCAACATTATTTCTTTACTCTAGGACAAGCAAAATGGTCACGTTATATAGTTTCATTAACTAGTCCATAAGTTATGAATAACACCAATCATTTCTACCTTTTATACAGACAAAATGAATGTTCTCTAAGGGTTTCATCAGCTGCTTCAAAATTTAGAATAACATTGATCATATCTACTTTTCAAGAGAAACAAAACGAGCTATCTTTTTAGTGTTTAATGAACTGGTTTAAAAGTTAGAATGAATAGCGCCTATCTTTTTTACTTTTTAAGACGTGCAAATTGCATGATCGCGCTATTGGGTTTCAACATAACAATAATAATAATAATAATAATAATAAAAAAAAATTAATTAAAAAAAAAATAATAATAATACAGTCAAACCTTTATTAAGCGGCACTTTATTAAGCGGTCACCCTCTTTTGAGCGGTTAGTTTGCAAAGTCTCGATTTTTTCTCCTCATGTTTACTGAAAGTCTAACCCTTATTAAGCGGCCACCTCTATTAAACGGACGCGGTCACCATTATAGAAGTCCCAATCATCGATTTTATTGTGTTTGACCACCCTCATTTTCTAATGAAATTTTTTTAATGCTTTTTGTTGACAAAGCAATAAGCAGACAAATAATTAACACCTATGTAACTGTAGTTTCTCAAGTGTCAGTTTCTGACAATCACGTCTAATCCGCTTGTGTGGGCCCAGTCACCGCAACTTCCTTTTTCAGCAATTTCCGCTGCAGCCAGTGAGAAGAAAATGTAATGCCTTCAAAATTATATTCACGTGGAAGTTCAAGTCCGAAGCCACCTCCTCTGTTGATACTTTTTCCCTTGATTACAACTTTAGGTTACAGAATTATGCCATAGAAGTGTGACAGCGAGGATCCACAAACTTGTTTTAAGATAAAGTTATTGTTACTGTTTTGAGTAATTAAATGAACATATTGTGATTTTATATATATCCATTATACTGTTACTTTTTTTGTCAAATTTAGAGAAAAAATGAAAAACCTCTATTAAACGGTCAACCTCTATTAAGTGGTCATTTAGCAAAGTCCCAAGGGTGACCGCTTAATAATAGAGGTTTGACTGTAATAATAATAATAATAATGATGATGATGATGATGATGATGATGATGATAAAACTAATCTTGACGGAGTTGGGCTGCCTGTGGTACAAGTCAACTTTCACTTCGACTATTTTCAACGACGGATTTTAGCAGTTTCTGAGGCTTCAGTATAATGACCAGCGGTACACCAAAACGAACATTCCATTACGTACGTCACAGATACGCGTCTTTTGCTTTTGCTTATCTGCCTTTAATCGATGTTAAACGTAAATAAATACACTTTGTCAACTTTGCAATCTTTTTTATGAGCAATGTCAGATATCTGTCTTTTAAAAATAATAAACAATATGTGACCAGCATTTTGCTTATTGCAACAATTAGTAATAATAATTACGTAATGACAACTCCCCAAAAGGGGCTTTTCATTGTCATGTTAATATCCCCCTCTCTCCCAGTTAAGAATCCCAACTGGTAGGAGGCAAATCAGTTGGCTATTTACAAAGCGTGGTGAATTTCCCCTGGAATCACCGAGGACAAATTCATTCAGTAGTCCGAGTCGGGGGTTCGAACCCGGGTTTTCCGCATTCAAACCCCAACTCTGACCACTGAGCCACGCTACCTCCCTCTGACACGCTGACAAACAGATTTATAAGAGTTATCCTCTTAAAATATCTGACGTTTTAGGTTTTTTTTCTCTTTTAGATGACAGTTGGAGGATAATGTTGGTTGGCTTAGGCGGTGGAGGACTGCCAGTGTTCATGCACAAGTATTTCCCTAAGGTGTGTGTGTCTGTGTGTGTTTAAATTCCTGCACATTAGTTTTTATACAATACATGATTAACAAAATACTGAAGTTGATTTTTCTGATTATGTGTTTTGCTTGTATGCGCGTGTTTCTGTACTAATAAATAAAACTAACTCGCTATTTTTCGTAGAGGTTTGCGACGGTTTAAAACAGCTAAAATGTTTTAATATTGGCAGTAATTCCGGCATTTTTTTACAGACTCAAAGTAGCCAAGTTTCTAAGCGAATCTGAAACTAAAATAGACCGGGCTCAGAAAAATTAGTCAAGAGTTCAATCATTAACCCCATTCAGACTGGGAGGGGGGGGGAAGGGCTTTTGGTGCCACCCCAACTTTAAAAATCTGTTACTTTTACACAATTTTACGAAACACCACCATATTTTTGGACTTTTCCTAACATTTATTTGGCAGTGTTTTGGTATTGGCAAGTTAAACTTAAAGTCAGTTATTTGTGAGTTGCCATGGTAACAGGATTTTTCAATTTCTGATTTTTCAGAGTTTTTTGTTTAATTTTATTGTAGGTTTTTTACTCGTGTTATGTATTCACATTTAGTTATGATCAAATTTTTGAGTCTGAGTAGGGTTAAGAAGCTTTGAACCGATTTCTGCGATGAACGATACATACAATACCATGCAACCGCTGAGCGATTAACCGAAAGCTGTTGAGAACATGTCACAATTTGTTCCGCAAAATTGTAATTGATTTGTGTCGCAACCAACAGTTGTACTTGGAAGTTGTAGAGCTCGATCCAAGTGTTGTGGAAATTGCTCAAAATTGGTTTGGTTTTGTAACGGATGAACGAATGACAGTGACAATTTCTGATGGTCTGGAATTCATTGCCCTCAAGTCCAGCAAAGGTAATTCACCTTCACTAGTTGTTAGAATTACTTTTTAATTAACGTTAACAACCATGTGGCTGTTTATTTTAGAAATGAAATTTCGTTTCAAGGATCAAAGAGTAATTTTTATGGAGGCAAGGTTTTCCTACACACAGCCATCTCTTGCAGTGTTCCTGACTCGGTGAAATTTGTTTCAAATTATCTGCTCTGGTAAGACTGCGCGAAGCACTTTGCTTGTGACGTCATCTACGAGGAGCAGCAGCGCGATTGTGTCATTTACTTACCTTTGATCGGAATTTGATTTATTTACAATGTATGAAAAGAAGTAATGTATACTGCGTAACGGATGAGAATTTGTACCTGATCCATCAAGATTACTATATACAGATTAAATAAGTTATAATAAAATAATAATAACGGATGAGAATTTGTACCTGATCCATCAAGACTATTATATACAGATTAAATAAGTTATTATTAATAAAATAATAACGGATGAGAATTTGTACCTAATCCATCAAGATTACTATATACAGATTAAATAAGTTATTATTAATAAAATAATAATAACGGCTGAGAATGGGTACCTGATCCATGAAGATAACAATAAATAGGTTTAACAAGTTCTTTTGGGCACTGATTTTAATTTTAAAAAAATAAGGCTACAAATAAATTATGATTTTTGAAATCCTGGATATTTTGGCATTATACAAATTTAAGGATACATTTAAAACATAACTGTCACAAAAATTTGGATGAGGGTTTTTCACATTATTCTTTTATAGTGAGTTAGGTTTAAAAGTGTGTTCAAACATACTATGTTAAACACTTTACTTGCTAACTTTTTGAGTGTTCTTATAGTGCCTCCACCTTCCTACGACATAATCATGTTTGATATCGACTCGAAGGACACAAGTGACGGCGTTGTTAGTCCCCCAGAGGCTTTCTTGGAAACGAACTTTCTGGCGTCTGTTAAATCCATATTAAGCCCATCAGGTTTGTAGCTGTTATGGGGTCCTTTGTGTTACAAGTGCTGTGTTGAGAAGGATTGCGTAATGCTTTTGTGACGTGAGCGTAATATACCACTGGCCTTTTCGTTAACCAACAGGCCCAAGTTTACAAAAAGCACTTTTAGCATTATTACCCCACATTTTTCCCAGACTGTTATTATATTGTCTGGAATACCACTATTGTAACAGACGCATTTCTAGTTTTTGTTTTTGTTTTTTTTTTGCCGCCGTTTTTTTTGTCGCCTTTTTCAAGAATTTCCAGGTGTGAATATCAGGCTGCATTTTTTGCGTGATACTCGATTGCATATTCATAATTTGCACGTGACTGCCACATGTTCGAGGCCTCGGAAATAGGGCATTTGCACTGTTGCCTCAAATACTACTGTAACTACCAGAATACTTTGCCTATTTTCTTTTCTCAAATAATTAGTTACAGTTGTTTAATTTTCTCGAGAGGGTATAAAAATTTGAGTAAGAACTGAGAAAATTCGTAGAGCATTCTGATAGATATAGTAAAATGACGTCATCATGTAAACGTTTTTCATTATGTCGTGACGGTTGATATGCTTATGACGTGTTATTCCCATTCCTATTCAACGACTGTTTCGTTTCGCCGAAGTAGCTGAATTAACAAATTCTATTACTACCTTTAAAAACAATTCACAGTACTGGAGGATGACCCTTTAATTTCATATTACCAAGTGTTTCAAAGTTTTTTTATGATCTTCCACTTTTAAAAACTATTTTGCCCGTATTATACAAACAGTCCTAAACCCCATCTTTTTACTGTCATTATAAATACTACTTATACCATAGTCAGGTCTATCTCTTCTCTTCTCTTGTGGCCCTTTCTTCTCCAATTTCCCCACTATTCTTGCGCTTTGCTAGTTTTTTACTAGTTTTTATTTGTAGTAACTCTGATGGTTTCACATGCACTCTTGCAGGTGTGTTTGTTCTCAACCTTGGATGCCGTAACACTGAACGACGAAGAACCATTCTAAACAACGTAATGAGAATTTTCCCAAAACTTTGTACATTAGATATTGAAGAAGAAGTCAACGAGGTAGTTTTTTGCTTACCTGAAAAAAAATTCAAGAAAGAACAAAATTTCGATTTTAGGGAAATGAAGCGTTCTTTTCAGAAAATGGCGAGTGAGTTGGAAAAAATAGCAAAAGAACAAACCAAAGAAAGATGGGACTCTACGTTGGACTTTTGCCAGTCATTGCAGGACCTCAAACTGTTTGACAATTGAGCTGCCTTGTGTAGTAGTTTACTTTTTAGAATTCTTAAATCCTCAATTCCAAAAAACATGCGACCAAAACCCCACTATATTGTATATATACTATACTGACAATGGCAAATAATTAATTTTTCTTTTACGATCGTACAATTATCAATCACATGAATTATACTGAAAGGGGAGATTGTTACCATTGTCTGTGATTATGTAAGCCAAGTTAATTTCTTGAAAGAAAGAATGATCACAAGTGCTGTTGGTTTCTCGTTTTATTAATTCCCCCATTGTTTTACAAAAAGTCAATGCAGAAAAAACGCAAACAAGAAACCTCGATTCTCTCTCTGCCCAATTGAGTGTTGTCTTTATGATACCAACACATTGCGCATTGTATTTTGGCCTTGGATCAAGCGGTTGATCTTTTTTCCGCGAAGGATTACTAGAAACGTTTTACTTCATTTGACTACGCCGAACATCATTGATGCGACTAAACCGCGACTAAACCTGCATATTGCAGGTGCGGTGGAAGCAAAATATGTTTTTTGGGGGGAACTTCAAAAACACCTTTGAGGCACGTGACATTCTGTTACACCTAGTAAGTTTTGAAAAGAAATTAAATCAAAGAAAACTGTAATTTAGTCGTGGATACACTTCATTTGAATGGTTTTTGAAGGTAATTAAATTCTTTTTATACGTCAAGACCATACAAGTTTTAAAACACGGAAACATTGGAAGCCAATGGGTAAATCTTTCGAAAATATCTGATAGATTTGAAACCACTTGGAATTATTATTGGTGTTTTAGTTAATTATAAATTATAAACTATGGAATCTGTTCCTGGGGAAACATTGGTAAGACACACCTTAATCGATTACTTGTTTTACAAAACCGTGCCCTCCGACTGTTAGATTTTTCAAATTCACGCGAGCATGCTATACCCTTCTTTCTCCAAGCAAGTTTGCTCCCCTTAAATTTTCTCAATTTCGAAGGTATGTGTATTATGATGTATAATAATATATTTAATATTATCAATAATGTATAATATTTTCAATAATCACGCTCCAAAGAATTTGAATAGTTTATTCAAGACATCAGATCATGTACAGCGCTATAAAACAAGATAAGCAGATAAGATAATCTCAAATCAATGTTTCTACATTGATAGTATTAGAACTGAATCCCCCAGGCGGTCTCTTATTTCCAAGGGTAGGCAAAACTCTGGAATTGTCTGCCTGTTTCACTCAAAACTCTCAATAAATCTAAATTCAAAAGAAGTATCAGAACACTTCTTCTTCAGGCACTAGAGAATGGAAATGATTATATAAATTTTGATCAGATCATGAACTATATGATAGCATGATTTCGTATCGTTTTTTTTTTTTTTTACTACACATTAATTATATACTGTAAGTGTCGAGGAAAACCTCTGTAATCATTACTGTTTCCAATCTTAGCTTCTTTCATTATACAATTTGAAGCAAAAAATCCTATTTGTAATCTTATCGATGCACTATTAACTTCTTGTAAATATTTCCGTTAAAAAAGCCATTTTTATCTTTTCTAATAATTTTATGTAATGCTGTTTTTGCGAAGAGCAACTGTTTTTGTAAACACTATTTTAAAAAACTGTTAATATATATTGTTAATAAATATTGTTAATAAAGATGTTAACCCAACTAAACAAAGAAAAGAACCGACTACTCTACTGTTTAACTTTGTCCCTGATCTCACTCCATATGATTGACTCTTTCGCCTCACTCACGGTCGTATTTTAAAAATATGTGGAAGTTGTCTAGAGTGGTAAAAATACGTTGTACTTTGACCTTTAGCATGACAAATACTCCGTTAGTCATGTGCCGTACAACTGCAGCTATAGCCAGACTGCTCCGCATACCGGATACCAGAAGATAACAAAGGTCATTAGGAGAGAATGCGCACCGTTTCGGGGCCTTCCTCTCTACGGTTTATTTACGCACCGGATCCCCTCACTGATGTGGGGCCCAAACTGGATTGACTATCTATCGCAACATCGACTCTATCTCAACCATTCCACCCAACCAATCCTGCTGGGTCAACCCGCCATCACACCTAACTTACTAATTAGCTCATTTCTGAATCCAACCTTCATCATTCCTCTTGAGCCAAATCCAGTGTCTTCAACGAGAAAATGCTTTACACTCCAACCAGCCTCTTACATTCTTCTATTAAGTTTTCATAGCGTTTATTTTTCCGAATTTGCACAGCTTCAATATTGTTTTCGTGTGGCAGTTAGTTCAATAAGATGTACGATTAACTTTTCCTCACACCAAATAACGATATCTGGCTTCTTCGTAATTGGTAACGGGAAGAAACGTTCACTTTAGTCTGTTTGAGGTAGCTTTGCTGTCCAGGGCGAACGAACATAATGTTAGACCTTCTCCCACTTCTCTGTTGCTTCTGTGAATTCAGTGGGCACAATAAAGAGTTGTTGTAGCTGTTGTTTTGGGCGTTTCGCTGACGAACTCGATATTTTTTTGAAGCACCAAGAATTAGTAACCAAGTAAAAGAAACTGTTGAGCAATTAAAGAACAAGATTCGATTTATTAAAGTTTTTTTTGAGAAGGTAAAAAAGTTACAAGATACTATAAATATCTGTAATAATCTTCCATACGATCATTCGGTCTTTGCTTTGTCGTCTCCTTCCTCGTCCGCCATGGCTAGTAGTCGTTTCTCGCCAACTGAACTCAGCTGTCCCCCCTGGTTCATATCTCCTTCATCCATAAAAGTATTCACAAGATAGTTGGCAAGGCACGTCATCAGGGGTGCCAAACAAAGACCGAACACCACCCCAACCAGGAAGATGATAAACGCTGCATTTTTCCTCAAGCGCATCACGTGCTATAAACAAATTAAACGAAGAATAGATGTGTTTTAAAATTCTAATTAGGAAGTTCACTTTTGTTATCTGCCGAAGTTAGTTGCAAGTACTTCAATGTTATTTTAGACAACACCTCCCCGAAAATCTAAAATGAAATACTGCGATAATTCTTTTATGAAATACGAAAATAAAGGCTATTTCTCGGTCATTCTAAGGAATGAAGCTTGTGCCCTAGGGCCTTATAGTTATACGTGTCTTGGTATAAGTGGATATGACATATTTTAACAGACCGTATTTACTCGATTAAGCACGGCGCTTATTTAATTCTCGTACATTTTGGTGCTGCGCTTATTCAAGGACGGCGCTTATTTGAAAAACGAGCTTTTGCAATGCAAATTATGAGGTGTCAAGTTTTCTCCTGTAATGATAACTTATTTTAGATTGAGATTAATGAAATAGTAAATACAACACTAATAATTGGGGATTTAAATGCAAAAATAGTCTATTTGTCTCAAAAATAACTAAAAAATGTTGTTAAACACTGCAATAGATTCCCAGTGTTAACGTAAAACTCAACATTGTGTTTGTTATTTTTCTCTTATATCCGTCAGTTCAAATGGTCAACATGTTTGATATTAGCACCGCATCGGCCACTGGGGTGCGGCGCTTATTGCGGCGCTTAATCGAGTAAATACGATTAACCATAACAGGCGGGAATACTATAAAATAACATTTGCTTATTCCATTTGCAAAAATTAGCATTCTTGAAGGAAAAAAAAGCATTTCATATGAAATAATTAAAGCATTTCAAGACCTTACAGTGATAGTTTCCTATAAAAGTATAATACAGTCCGTGCGCTTTAGACAATGGCCTTGTTCACCATTAAGGCCCGTTCGAATGGATCAAATATTGTTGGACCCGTTTGAACATTACGATCAAACATGTTGGACGGTGTAGGATGAAGTTTGACCTTGTTCAAAGTTTTCAACCAACACAGTCCAACATTTTCGCTCGCGGGATCAAAATCATGGCCGGTCCTGGTACCGAAATCCAACATTGCTGGATGGTGTTGGATTCGTTTGAACACTCCAGCATTCAACACTGATCAAACATCGTCCAACACCACCCAACAATGTTGAATAATGTTTGAACAATATGTTTGATTCGTTTCAACGGGTCTTTACTGTTCCCGTGGGGACGTGGGGCAGATTGGCACGCTCGGGGGTTTCATTCTCCGCAACAACTCCAATTGTTTTCAACATTACCAACACAAAATGTTCGTACCGGACCTTGTGGGCTGATCAACGCACAAATTATAGACCGAGTCAGCGATAACTGTAAGAGCTAGTATCAGTTCCAATATCTTTCATACAGTGTATCATTAGGTAACCTACGACACCAGAATTAAGTAGCATTCGTTGATCATACTAGTCCTACATGTAAGTTTGAGCAATTGCATTACGTTAAGTGAAAGATAATTCTCATCAATTTAATTTTTGTGTTTTAATACGACAGTATTACTTTTTGTTAGATTTCCCTATAACTCCCTTAGACCCCTCCCTCCCCGAGACTAACTTCCTAGACCCCACTCTCCCCGAGACTAACTCCCTACCCTAGACCCCTCCCTCCCCGAGACTAACTTCCCAGACCCCTCTCTCCCCAAGCCAACTCCCTGAGCTTTCCTTTACTGAGACCAGCTACCTAGACCCCTCCATCACCGAGACTAACTCGATTTTACGACCTTAAGTAAAAGATCAAATAATTCCTTATGAAAATATGTACAGTACGAGAAAAGTACAACTAGTAAATGGTTTTACCACATAGAATAAAGTTGTAAACGGGTTATACCTGAAAATCTCCAACTAAATCTTCTATCATTAAATCACTGTTGATTAAAGAAAAAGTAAATATATTATCCAATTCGACAATAGCTTCATCAGATGACCAACAAATTATTTTAATAAGCAACCTTCGTTCATTGTAAAAACTCCGCACACGCAATTGGTCAAAATCGATCACGTGATTTCGGTTTATCTGTCACTAACAGCCAAGACTGTGCGGTTATAAATCATAACCTTTGTTTCTTTGTTTAACCATGACCAAGTCTCCAATAAATTCAAACCGCTGAATATACGAATCAAAATGATTTTTATTGAACTTTTGCTCCAGCGAAAGTTGTCATTTATCAGATTGTACAATCAAGTTGTTTAATTTGGTGGGCTTTTTGGCGCACACACGCTGTCACAGTGACGCGTGTAAACACTTAATGGTCACACTGAAGAAGGGCTATGCCCGAAATGTCTGTTTTTAATAACATTGACACCAAAAACTTTGAAAATAACTTATATTAGCAAAAAAATTATTAATTTTTTAATGGTATCACACATTAGTAAAATCATTTGATTTGATTTTCTATGCACTTAATGACTGTTCACAAGGGAAACATCGGTTTTGTTTTCCGACACAAAGTCGACGGTAACATTGAGATTCAAGGGAAACAAAGTAGATGTTTTCCAAGGGAGCAGTCATTAAGTGTTTTGTTATATAGCATGAACAAAATAAACCACAATTTTTAATTTTCCTGCTCTCAAAATTTATGTGATGCGCAACAGCGATGTTTACATGTTGGTTAACAATTTCAGGATGTTGACCAGCCAGGGAACATTTGATTTGAACTCATCCACGTGACCTTGATTTAACCAATGAGAGCATGCACTCGAGTCAAAAACGCACTAGCTGTATAACAAAAGTTATTATAATAATTTTGAGGTACTTACAACTTTGTTATAGGTTCTGGTACTCTTCTCTGATTTGCTTTATCATATGCACCTTGTGCAAATTGAACTATTTTCTCTTCTGTAAGTTCCTTATCTTCATTTTTATACATTACTCCTTGTTTTAAACTGGAAAGAAAAATAAAATCATTGCCACTTTGCTTGCTAATCATCCAGATTGCATTAAAACTGTTATAAACAGTGCCTATCATTCTAAACATGGATGGTTTTATCTATCAATGTGACTTTGCTTGCTTGCTTGCTTCTTTGACTTTTGTTGCTAATCTTTGTATTTATGCTAATCACTATTACGAGTTGTGTATTTATACTTATTACCATATTATTATTTTATACTCTGATGATGGCAATGGCAACTGTCGAAACATGTCAGTATTAAAACTTAGAAATGTTATTATCTCTGTTAAATTTGTTAAAAAAATTTTTGGCTATAAAAGTTTAAAAATGTTTAAAAAAGTTTAAAAATATTTGATTTTTAAAACGT
>JANCMA020125244.1:0-14493 GCA_024336925.2 Zoanthus solanderi
GTGTTGGTTTGAAGAAGGAGGATGCAAAGAATCGAGCGAGATGGAGAGTGGGAGTGGGAGAGATTGCTGGCAGAGTGAGGTAAATCCGGCCACCCTCGTCTACAGGGATAAAACCGGATCAAAACTGGATTGATGATGATGATATTACACTGCTTGTGCGGTGTTACAGGATATTTCTGATATTTTCTTATATTACAGATCAAATCAACAATAACATAAGCGTGTTACAGTTTTTGGGGTATAAAATACGGACCTCCATCGCACCCCCCGTCATTAAAATGGGTGTGGACTTCTGGGTTGGTTGCTACTTGCTAGTCAGCACAATTTGAACAGCTTTAACAACTTTTAGCTGGCTTAGACCTTTGACTACTATACTAAACACATTAATTAATGCTTTGAATGGGTTATTAGTTTAAACAATTTTACAAATCTGGGATGATCGAGTTCTCTTTATTACTCGTTTAATTAATGTTGAGTAATTCTAGTTTTCTTTACTGTTTATAATATAAAACTTTTTATTATCAAGACAATTGTCCCATCCTATTTCTTGCTGTTAAATTAAAGTTATGTTATTTTTCAAAGGAGATAAGACGCATCCGACCGAAGACGTGTCTTAAATAGGACGCAAACTTTACCATTTATACGTTCGCGTCCTACATAAGACGCCAACATCTCGTATAAATGGTTCGTGTCTCATTTTTGATACATTCGCACTTATAGTTCCCATCTTATTTAGGACGTGAAACCATTTATACGAGGAAGTTCGCCTCCTATTTAAGACGCGGACTAACTAAGAACAGCCAAAAATTCTGTTCTAAGATAAGACGCGCCTTATGTAAGTTACGTCTAAAATAAGACGCGAACGCTTGTTTTGTACCATTTATACAAGAAGTTCGCGCTTATTTAAGACGCATCTTATTTTCTCCCGAAGAAATGGCCCTATTATTTAAGTTACACAGGAGCATAACTCACTATTGGCAGGTTAAAAAGACAGTCAAGCTTCAATCGCCACCTCGGGTTGAGTGATACTGACTGGAGTCAGTAGGAGAGGAGCCATTAATGCCTGCTGGGGGCGGCATACGATATGGCGGTGGGGCAGAATATTGAGGACTTGCATCTGTCTCATCCAGTTCGCTTTCAGGCTGTGGACTTCTAGTAAAGAGATTGTGTTCTAGTAAAGCTCATTGGTTATGCAACTATTTCACAGCACAAGTTTAGTTAATTTTCTGTTCCCTGTTTCCTCTAAAAGCAAAAAAAATATAAATTCTCTGAACAATTTTGTAGCATTAACTTTCTAAAGGTCATTGAACTTTGTGAATGAGTTCATAGCACAAATAACAACATAGAGAAGTTATTCACACAGTAGTATATGCCAAACAGAAGAGAATTCTTTCCATGATACAAACATTTCCAAAACATTTGATGTAATTGTTTACTTTAACTTTAAGTGAAACAGAAAAACCTGGTGCTCTGGCTTCGCTCCAACAGCTTTACCTGTGGCTTCATGGCTTAGTTGATAGTAGCACTACAATGGCATCACGGTGGTGATGTTCAAGGTCACGATTATGGTCATGGTCATGTTATGGTCATGGTCTTGATCATGGTAATGGTCACGGTCAAAGTTAAGGCCATGGTTACGGTCACGGTAATGGTCACGATCACGGTTAAGGTAACGGTTATGGTCACGGTCACTGTCACGGTCACTGTCACGGTCACGGTCACTGTCACGGTCACGGTTAGAGTCATAGTCATGGTCATGATCACAGTTATGGTCACGGTCACGGTCATGATCACGGTTATGGTCACAATCACGGTTATGGTCAGTCATGGTCACGGTCACGGTCACGGTCACGGTTATGATCACGGTTATGGTCAGTCATGGTCACAATCACGGTTATGGTCATGGTTATGGTCCCGGTCACGGTTACAATCACGGTTATGGTCACAGTTATGGTCATGATCATTGTATTCCATAACTTTTTCAGGCTTCTCTTACTTTCTAACATCATTATCCTACTGTTCTAGTCAATTCTGCATTTTAAGATATATAAATGATCCTATCTTTTCCAAATGCTCAAAAAATATCAAAGATTTTCCTACAACGCAAACTAATGAAACCAGCAAAGATTTACCTCCACAATGACCTAATGAAACTAACAAAGATTTACCTAGATAAAGACCTAATGAAACTACCAGAGATTTACCTAGAGTAACCAAATGAAACCACCAAAGAACTACCTATAAAGTGACCTAATGAAACTACCAAAGATTTACCGATAGAGTAACCCAATGAAACTACCAAAGATTTACCTATAGAAAGACCTAATGAAACTACCAAAGATTTAATACCTATAGAAAGACCTAATAAAACTACCAAAGATTTACCTATAGAAAGACCTAATGAAACTACCAAAGATTTACCTATAGAAAGACCTAATGAAACTACCAAAGATTTGCCAGTCCTATAGAATGACTAAAATAGACATAATCTCACTCACTGTCCATAGTTATAAGGTGTTGAGGTATGCTGTGGCTGAGGATTGGTCCTGTTTACAGGTGATGCTCTGCCGTTTGACTCATCATCATTGTTTTGGCTTGACATCTGCCGCAGGCGGAAAGTTGCTCTTAAGATGGCGTCATGGTGAGACAACTGGTAACTAAACAGAACAAGTAAAAAATTATCAAGACGATACCTGTCAGCTTTTACCCGAGTCTATAAATTTTAAAATACATATACTTGTATACATACTTACCCCGGTGTTTCATCATCACGCTTTGGTCTGCAAAAAATGACAGCCCTTTATTACTATTATCATTCAGTATTGAGAATGTCTAAGAATGAAATGTACAAGTAATCTTGATTAGTATGATAGATATATATATTTACATGTAATTTGGTATGTATGAGAGATATTTAGGTCTATCAAACTTAACAGTGTTATTCTGTCAAGGTCTGTCAACGAGCTTTAAATAAGCCCCCCTCTCCACCACTCTTTAATAAGCCCCCCTCTTCTGAGGGCCCAATATTAATAAGCCCCCTTCTCCAGGAGCTTATCACAGAATTTATGGCATTTTTCTGAAATTAAATAAAATGTAAAAAAAGGAGGAAACTCGAGGAATCTGTTGCAAAGTTTTGAGAATCAATATTCTCACCTGCCCTCCCTGTGAAAGCACATAGCTGCTGCCAGGATAAGCACAATAAGCAGTATAATAATGACTGGCAAGATTAACACCAACACCCATTCATAGTCAAAGTTTCTTGCACTTGCATCATACGCTACTGGTAAATAGGTCGACTGGAAAATTTCTTGTGCTGGACCAAACTGGAGAATAGCAGGGCTTTCTTTTGTGTAACCTTTTGACATATCCCTCTATTAGCAATGAAATAAAAAAAATGTAAGTTAAATTTTCAGATATATAAATGTATCAAAAGGAGGTAACAGAAGGTTGTAGTTCAGAGGTAACAGAAGGTCATGGTTCAGAGGTAACAGAAGGTCATGGTTCAGAGGTAACAGAAGGTTGTGGTTCAGAGGTAACAGAAGGTCTGGGTTCAAAGGTAACAGAAGGTCATGGTTCAGTGGTAACAGGTCATGGTTCAGAGGTAACAAAAGGCCATGGTTCAGAGGTAACAGAAGGTCGTGGTTCAGAGGTAACAGAAGGTCGTGGTTCAGAGGTAACAGAAGGTCATGGTTCAGAGGTAACAGAAGGTCATGGTTCAGAGGTAACAAAAGGGGATGGTTCAGAGCTAACAAAGGTCATGGTTCAGAGGTAACAGAAGGTTGTGGTTCAGAGGTAACAGAAGGTCGTAGTTCAGAGGTAACAGAAGGTCATGGTTCAGTGATAACAGAAGGTCATGGTTCAGAGGTAACAGAAGGTCATGGTTCAGAGCTAAGAGAAGGTCGTGGTTCAGAGGTAACAAAGGTGATGGTTCAGAGGTAACAAAGGTCATAGTTCAGAGGTAACAGAAGGTAATGGTTTAGAAGTAACACAAGGTCATGGTTCAGTGGTAACAGAAGGTCATGGTTCAGAGACAAATTTGTGTACTAACAACCATATTAGAGCATTGAATGTCTTTTGAGTTAACATCAGTTTTGACAAGTTTTGGAAGTGATAAGTGAACATGTATGTGCTTGTGCAAGCCAGTCAAAAAATCAAATGACAACAACTTGATGTTTGCTGATCATCCTACTTGCAGTTAACGGTTAAAGACTGAATTACACGACTCAATTAGATTTAATAAAAAGCAGAAATTACAGTAGGGTACCTCTGACAGCCACCATCATTTGAATTCAATTAGGAGATAATTATTGAGACAATTATTACAGGCAGCCTAACTGTAAGTTAATCCAAGAGCTCTTTAATTCAAAAATTTCTAAAATTAACAAATATAAAGCCAAGTATTAGTCTGTGATAAAACACAACAGGCATTTCAGAACAAAAGGGAAATGTAGAAAACATGAGCTGAAGGAGAGTGCAGCTTGTGTTTTCTACATTCCTCAAGTGTTCTCAAATGCCGAGGGTATTCTACATGTATCAATCTAATATGTGGCTTAGGCTTCTTCATCTGCTCTATAATATAGATTCTACACGCCATGAGTTGTACAAACCATTATAATATAGATAGGATCCTACGTGAGCTCTGATTGGTCAAAAACCCATGTTTTATCAGAATATAAAACATATAAAAAGGCACTTCAGGCACATTTCCCTCGTGTTCTGAAATGCCTGTCGCATTTTATCACAGTCTAATACATGGCTTAGACTTCTTTATTTGTTAAATAAAACACTATCACCATAACTATGTTTTATATTCTGATAAAACATGGGTTTTTGGGCAATCAGAGTGCACATAGGGTCTTATCTACACTTACCATAGAAAATTTACACCAGTCAATCTTGAAAGGATTAAACTGGTCATTTGATGAGCTTTTGAGTCCAATGCACTTAGTATATTCTTTCTCGAACACTGTGTACTCTCTGCTGCCCCCAACTTCAACATAAACACTAAATAAAGGCAAATAAATTATCCTTTGTTTATGTTAGTTCTTAAAAGTACAGGATAATTTGCAGGGTATTAATCTTCAGGAATACCATAAATGATCTAATAAATGCTCCCTCCCTCATGAACACCCCCCTCCCAAGCTAACAAGTTTGTATTAAATGCCCAGGGCTCTCTAACAAAAGCCCTGTCTAACAAATGCCCTCTTCCTTGAAAACTGCACATTATAAATGAGAAACGTACAATACAATCAATCTATTTGCTCAATTTCCAGTTCAAAGTGACAATAGAGCTCTTTAATGTTCTTGATATCTGTGCTTCAAGTCATTCAAGTACTGCACATAAATTTAACCACTGACGGCTTTTAAGATTCTGAGATCCATTGTTACAAGAAAGGCCAACCATGTGAAGGGGCAGAGCAGTTGAAGGCACAACTTTCTGTACTTGATGAGCCAACTCTTCTAGACCCATTTCAACAATAACTAACTCAGACATCGAAGAGGTCGGCAACGAAAATACCATGATGCTTGACGAGGACTTAGATGTTGACATTGAGCTATAAGAACTACTAGTACCCTTTTCTGCCACTTTGTATATATGCCATATACTGTGCACAGACTTATCAGCAGACAGACTTGATAGTCTGCTAAAGCTCTCTCTTATTAAGTTATTATATTACTGAATTAAGGTTACCGTGTTACAGTTATTAAAATAAGTGCCTCTCTCTTTTAAACAGGGCAATACCTAGAGTCTTTTGATTGTCTTTTTGACACCCAAAAGATGCTGTATTTTAGCTTCTTTGCCTCAGACAGAAATACACTGAAATCACATGGAGGGTCACAATTATCTCAGTTGACTAAATTTCCAATTGAGCTTAAAAAGCAGCAAGAACTAACAATGAACCAGTTGTATATGGTGAGTACCTTTCCTTTTCAGGTGGGATGGGAACTCGCTCTCCGTGATCTAGCCCTGCATATACATTGGTCACATATGGGCCACCATCTGGCAACTGCCAAACTTTTCTAACATTTTCCAAGAACTTATTTGGTTCATCTTGCTTCAAAAATGTGAAAATGTATTTATCTTTGATGTGAAACTCCACCCTGTATCTTGGAGCATCTACATAATAAAAGAATAATTGTTTTAAAAAAATACATAAATTTTATATTAATTAATTATTATTTATGGAAGGCAAAAGTAAAACAGGTCTGATGTACTCAATCACCTTTATAGTTATTAGTCATAATAATTATAATAGAAATCATTATTAATAATAAATTATTATAATGATAATCATAAAACATACTATTTGAAAGGAAAAAAAACAGTGTGGCAGAAGTGTTTAAAACTAGTTTTACATTTATGGCCTTAAACAATAACACCTAAATTTCAAAATCTTCTGGGAGGTTGGGGTCAGCTCGACAATCTCCCTAACTAGCAACTTGACCCTCAGGTTTCACATGGATCATTCACACCAAAGATATAGTGCTGGCCACCAGATGAAAATTTTCAGCTGCCTCTAGAAATGTGTTCTGAGAACCCTGTGCAGACATTAAGAACAAGAGCTATATCCAATGGTGACATGTTAGCACTCAGCAATAAAGTAAAAAACCCTGCAGATGTTGGTAGACAAAACTAATATATGTAAAAAAAAATTCCAAATGAAACCAACGGCTCTTCGGCCTCAATGGTTAATTAAGCCTCAATAACATTACAAGGGAGCAGAGCACATAAAACAGTGGTCAGCACACCCCTAAGAAGTTTCTTGAAAAGCACAAATATTGATGATTTGCAACCATGTGATTAATGTCGATGTTTTAAAATTTTGAAATATCTAATATAAGGTTTAAGTAGCTGGTCAGGAGTTTTTTGAAAAGTACAGTAGATGGTTGTGGGTCCAGATGTCCAACACAATTGGCTATTGAAGCATTGAATTCAAAGAAGTAGGTGAAATCCTATACTATCCAGCAAAGAATTTGTGTTATGCGAGTCTTGCATCACTATAATTTTATATACCTCTACCATGGTCTTCAAACAATGACCACATCCCAAGAAAACACATTTTTCTTTATAGCATGCATGGAGTGAGACATCGTGTTTCAGGGAAATTTGAGAAGGACCGAGAGAGCAATGGTGAGAGCAATGTATGGTGCAAAACAGTGGTTCAGATGGCAAAGACAAATGGAGTGAGATGGTAAGTGCATGTGTTGAGGAGGGATGATGGGATGGGCATGTTTTGAGAAAAGCGTTGGGAGTTTGAAGTGAAGGCAAGAGGACACGAGGACGACCAAAGAAGGCATGGAACATGCAAGTGAAGGAGAGCAAGAGTGTTGGTTTGGAGAAGGAGGATGTCATGAATCGAGCAAGATGGAGAGTGGGAGTTGGAGAGATTGTTTGCCGTAAATAAAGTGGGGTAAATCCAGCCACCCCCAATTAAGGGGATAAACCCAGATCAAAATTGGATTGACTGATCTATATAGCACACAGCAAATGGAAATTTGTTGTGATCGTGGTTCAATAATGATCTTATTTTCGAGTGATAGCAAGCAACTTGAATCAGTGTTTTACATACCTTCAGAACTGTTGACTGTGATTTGAATTTCCGACCTTTTAGTGCCATAAGTTCTTTTGTCCCATCCAGTTATCTGAGAACCATTCAAATTTTCAAAGATATTAAGAATAATTAGAACTAGATAATTAATCAGTAATGCATTAAACTTTAATAGTACATAGAAACAAAACAAAAACACAGCCCAAAATAAAAAGTTAACATTGCAACTTATGCCAGTTATTTTGCTCATGAATACTCAGGGTTTTCACTAAGTTTTGAAGTAGGTGGTTAAAGTTCTGGAATAGAAGCTGATATTTTTCATTTTATTTGCATGATCTGATTAATTAGCAACCAAGTATGCATCAGATTTATGTCAGATAGGTGGCGAAATTCGTTGGCTGCCACCTCTTATTGAAAACCCTAAATACTAACAAATGAATGATTCGATTAATCTAAATAGTTCACAGTTGGATTGATAGAAAGGAATTCTTGACTCTCTCTGCTCTTTCAAAGCCAATAAGGTGTCAGTGATACTTTGACAAAATTCAAACTGGTTTTAAAGAGCCTGAAAACACATTAGAAAGAGGGGTGTCAAAGCAAAACAAAGAGTTGGCTTGGGTAAGATCTTTTAAAAATTCTTATAAAAATATCCTTCAAATCCTAATAAAAAAAAATTGTAAGTTTAACTTGGTGAAAAAAACTCAAGCACATTAAAGTTGTAAGCACATCTCTAAAATCTAAAGAAAGATCATTACTGATCAAAGCAAAAATGAGATCACATGCAGAGCTTTCCACATGTTTGCTGCTGAAACTCTGTCACACTATACGGCATTTTTGACCGGTTGTGGATTGGCTTATCCCAAATCACTACTTCACCTTCTGTGACAGGGACTGACAGTACAGGAACCATTTGAAAGAAATGCTTTGTATTAAAACAAGTTCTAAATAATTATATTAAAATTGTCTTTAATCTCGTCTTCGATTTCCGTCTCATGGATTTTTTTTGGTAAGCAAAGGGAAAAAAAACAAATTTTTTTATTTTTAAAATAAATTGTAAGCACGGCCTTACCTGGTATACAGGAAGGTAGTTCCCTGAATCTCATCTTATCTTTAGTCTAGAGAAATATCTTGCCATTATCATCAAACTTTAACTCAAGCTCCATCCAGTCAAGTAGCCTAAGTAATTGTACTATTTTGTGTGTAAATTTTTTTATTGACCAAAAATAAGTCAATTTTTTTTTAATTGACTGAAAGTCACTGTGTTGATTTATTAACTTACAGGAATGTTAATTTTTATTTATTAATTCTCTGGGGTGGATCCGGGATTTTGAAAAGGGGGGTTCAAAGAAATGGGCTGCCTCTGGGGGCATGCTCGCGTGGGAAATTTTGAAATTTAAGTCCTCGGAAATGTGATTTCCTCCGTTTTGAGGGATGATAATGGACGGATTAATACCTTTCACAAACTATCTCTTTTTAAAGTGATTGCATTAAACAAGGACTACATTTAAGCCTTCACAATAATAGAGATCAACTGACTCCTAGAAAATGAAACTAAAACCACTGTTAATATATTTGTCTTCGCTATTTAATTTGTCCTAAAGACTCATGCTTAAGATTCCTCAAAAATGGGATTCACTTAATATGTTTTTTCCTCCAAAACCGCACCTATTAGAATGTTTTTTTTCTTTCTGTTTAGGGGGTTCAACCAAACCACCTGAACCACCCCTGGATCCACCCCAGATTCTCTGTGCTCAATCAATTGTCAATTATTTTCTACTATGGTAAAAATAACGACCATCTCAAATAGTATAGGCAAGCTTTCTTTTAACTCTCCAGAGATTTTTAAATGGCAGGCCCTGTGTAAATAGTCTTCTTTTTCAACGTTGTCTAACTCAAAAATATTTTTAACAATTACTGTAAGTTTCTTTACAAACACCTGTACTTTTAATTATCATTGTTTATTTGAATTCATTCACCTCAAGATGACACAAGGACAGTTATCAACTAATATTCAGTCCTTTTCATACTCTCTCCCTTCTGTTACTTTGGCTTCCAAATCTATGAATTTCTTCAAACAGTCTGCCATACCAGCAATTGAAGTAATAAGATCGGAGAAAGTGCCAGGCTGTAGCAAAACCGCTGCTAGCCCTCTTGGAATTAGAGAAATCTATAATATATGAGAGTATTTTTTTCTAAGTTCTAAAATATCCCAACTTATAAAAACTTGATTGTAAATATGTTGACACAGGGCGCCCCAGGATAAAACATGAAACACTTTAGTAAAGAATTTTATGAAATAATATGATTGTAGCCTACACTTGTTTAACTTTTGTTTTCTATACGAAAGGTGCGTACATGTAGATACCTCAAGCTTCACATTGCTTGGTGTTCCTTGAGGAGGTGATCCATATATAAAGGCTGGATCAGTTGGTATTCTTTGCTCTAGCCGAATCCATTTTGGAAGATCAGGAAAACCAAGTTGGGAGACAGTAAAACTTATACTGGCATTTTTCTCTGAAAACATAACAGAACATAGTAGATGATGTTTTCTAATGAAATTAGTAACAAGGTAGCATACAGATTGTCTGAGTTTGTCTACAACAGTGATAAAAAAAATACATAAATCTTTAATGATAACTCCCCTAAATGCTTTTTTTCAGTATCATATTTAAATCTCCTTCCCCTCTCTCCCGGTTAAGAATCCCAACTGGTAGGAGGCAAACCAGTTGGCTATTTACAAAGCATGGTGAATTTGCCCCTAGTATCACCGAGGGCAAATCCATTCTTACAGTAGTCTGAGTTGGGGATTTGAACCCGGGTCTTCCGTAATCAAATCCCCAGCTCTGACCACTGAGCCACGCTGCCTCCTTTCGAAATGAATATAACAACCAAAATATTAATTTTCAACTCCTTACTCATCATCATTAAAATGTATCATATTCATCAGTATCTACATTAGTATCTTTATCACCATCTCACCATCATTGTCATGATTATGATCAACGTTTTTTCTATGGTGGAAATGAACATACAATTGAATATACTTGTCTGGTTGCCTCATGATTTTTTGGGACTGGAATGACCCATAATTCTTCATCCGGTGATATAGTATACTGCTAGATGGGTTCATTATAATAATTATGCAAATCGTGTTTAGTGATACATGTAAGTGTTGTGATTGGCTGATCTGTATGTAAGTTCTGCATGTGATTTTATTTTTATATCTATCTATCTATCTATCTATCTATCTATCTATCTATCTATCTATCTATCTATCTATCTATCATCATCATCATCATCATCATCATCATCATCATCATCATCATTTAAAACCTGAATACTTTACACATGCATATTTTCCAAAAATCAGTTCAACACATATTATATTATAGCTTCAATATTCGGCTTTACTGAATTGGCAGAATCCTGGCAACGAAAAACAACCAATAACAGATCGCTTTTGGACAAAAACCACGATTTTGGGCACGGTTTTGGTTTTACAATGCTGTTACATCAAATATATTTTAACAAACAGTTTATTTTATTTTTTGCTATTTTTGGAAATAAAGAAAGAAATATTTTGTCCATTCCAGGATTTTCAAGGACCACGACCCAAATTTAAGGACTTTTAGGGTATGGTATTCTTTCCCAAATTCCATGACTAAGATTTTCAAGGCAACTCTGTGTTAGGTGAAGTTACCTGTGAATGATTGACAAACAGCGAAGTTATTTGGTAACCATCTCTTCCAATGGCCGAGTCAAACGTTACTTCTATATCTCCATATTTTTCTTGCATTTTAAATGTGGGATCTGGCCAGTATCTCTCACATTTTGTCTGCAGGATAGAGAAACAAACTCAACAAAAAAATCTAATGACACAAACACCAAGAATCTAAAAAAGTAATGACTTTTAAAGCATGTAACGAGAAAAGTAATAACTAATTACATCAATAAATAAATTAATGGATTTCTGGAATTTTGAATCTTAATTCTAAAGAATTAAATTAAGATTCAAAATTCCAGAAATCGATTTATCTACTTACTGCTACAACTGAATCTGTATGAATGACAATATTCATTTTCAACTAATTACACTATCATCACCATTATAAGGTCAATGTCGCAGTTCCTGTTACTGTCTGTTAGTGACGTAGTTTTTACAATATCACAATCATCATTAGTTTCACTCTCAATGTCGCAACCACTGTCACTATGAATATCATTATCACTATAAAAGTCACATTCACTGTCACTATCAAAATCACATTCAATGTGATCAACGTCACTCTCACTTTGAATTTAAATGTAATGATAATCTTTTACTGTAAGTATCATTAACCCAATTATAATGTCTTTATTGTTATCATCACTGTCATTAACATTACTTTTCCTGAGTTAATCGGAGACTGATTAGCGTCCTATTCAGAAAAAGAGGAAACACTTTAAATCAAGTGTGCGATATTTTCTTGTGTATAAGTCAAGGTTTTGAGACGTGAAAATCGAATAAAATTTTATCAACTTCGAGTTATACACGGGAAAAAAACGTAAGACCCTCACCAAATCTCAAAAAATGGCCAATTATTATTGCAAAGAAAAGAGGTATAGCGATGCAGAAAGTACCAAGCCAGGTGGTTCATTTCCCTATGTATAGATACAGCGCTATCCCAGTTGAAAGCGACTGCTAACTTAAAAGACTCTGGTGTCTCCAAAGAATGCCTCACTAAAGAACAATGGCATGAACTCTTTGATAACAGCGATAATGACGACTTCCTTGACGTTTAACCCTTGGATGTCCAAGCTATTTCTCCTAAAAATTTAACCCAAGGAGGGGGGGGGGAGGGTATCTAGAATTTTTTCTTTTCATTTTCCATTTAAGTTACAAACACGAAACTTAATCAAAATACGTGTTTAGTCATAATAAATAGCCAATAAACATTTGGTGGGCAATACTAAAACAATTTGGAAGAAAATTTAAAAAAACGAGGTGCTTAATTTTCCCCTCTCCCCCTCCTCCCTCGTCTTGGACGTTTGAGGGTTAAGCTACATAAAGCAATTGGCTCGTTCAGAAGCAACTAAATAAAAGAAAAAACTCTTACTTGTAGTTAGTCATAAAAATGTATTATTTTTTTCAAACAAAATTCATTTTAGCTTTAAAGTTGGGGTTCCACTCACGGCATACACGGTATCATCAGGTATACAGGGTATCAGGTATACAGGGTATCAGGTATACACGGCATCAGGTATATGGGGGAAATACGATACTTCCTAACCCGGATCCTTACCTTATTTCTTTCTTTTAACTTAGTAATCATTACAACAATGGGGCAATGCATGTACCAAATCATGCGCCAAAAATCTTTAACTGTACAAGATAGAGGACCTAGAAACAAAATGTGATATTTTTGAAAAGGTTGGGGCAATGTGTGTACCAAAATAGTTAATCATATACCAACAAACATTATTAAAACAAAAAAATAATGGTCTGGGTTTGTTATTTAAGACTATATTATGTTGTTTATTCTGTTTCCTATAATTTGTTGCTACGGATGGTATTAGGACGGAAAAGGATTGAAACTTGAAAAAGTTAGGCCAACTTTTTTAGCTCATTCATGCACGCGCATACGCAAGCAATGAATGAGTATCGTGGGGGTGAAATGTCGACGGAAGTGGTTGTAGACCGAAATTTGAGGACGGAAATTGTGGACCGTAGAGGGAAGTGAAAGTGTCCTTCGAGCGTGGCTCCACTTTCGTGTGCACGGACATAGTTAGAGGCGCGTACTGACGTTTTTTATATTTTACATTTTTTTCTTTTCTTTTTTTTTAACTCCTATTTTGTTTTCTTACTTTGTAATACTATTTAATATTAAAACTTTGCAAAAAATTAATGATTTAATCATTAGACTGTTTAATATTATTGTCCATTACATGAATAAGTTGACTCTAAGAGCCCTTTGCTCAAGTACTGATGCTATCAAATACCAAAAACCTTATTATGGGTTATTCTTTTTAAAACACTTCATTAGAAATTCATCTCACGGCTTACCAGGAACATTTTGTGCATAAGTAAAACCACTAAGTAACGGATTTAGCTAAAATTGACCAAAACAACAAAATTGTCGGGATATAACCCCTTTAAACTTCAGTTAACTTTCTACAAAACATGGTAAAAAAAAGCATTGAACAAGTTAGTTAGCCAAAAACTTTAAAATGTTTTAAAGTTCAGATTACATTCAAAATTAATTTAAAAACAAAAAATGCAGAAAATATGAAAAAAATTACAATTATTCTAGTTCACCTTGTGTTGCTATAAATACATCAGGTTCCCCGTTATAACCCTGCAAAAAAAGCAGGATAAAAACCCGTCAGCCTCTATCTCGCAAACAGAATAGTACAAAGTGGAGACTAAACAGTCAAATACTTTATAAATGAACAAAAAAAAACGAAATTTCATAAAAAAAAATAATAAGGAAACAAATAGGGAACCTTAAGGGGTAGCTGAATACTGCAATACCAAAGTGACCAATCTTTTACTTTTTACAAAACGCACCACCTTAACAGTTTTATTGTACTGCCTCCAAGCATACAGAACAATAACTCTATTATTTTATTGCTTTTCATGCATATTTAATTTTATATTTTAAACACTTGATTTTACTGACTTGTATCATTCGGATGAAGCCTTCAAGCAAAGGAGCCCAAACCTAAATGTATTCTTAAATCTTAACGCGTGAAAACCGTTAAGTTTTAATCAATTTTATCACGTCCTTTACATGTAAAAATTTCAAAACTAGGATTTGTTATAATTCTTTCAAGGTCTGTGTTCAGTCTTCTACCATTGACGTTTAGAAGACAATGAAATCATGTGCTTTAATATACTTTCACGTCATTTCATTAATTCTATGCGTACCCAAATTTACGGTGTTCAACTTATCCATAGAGAAAA
>JANCMA020125346.1:0-14490 GCA_024336925.2 Zoanthus solanderi
GGGAAAAGGGAAGGAGGAGGGAAAAGGGAAGGGGGAGGGAAAAGGGAAGGGGAGGGAAAAAGGAAGGGGGAGGGAAAAGGGACGGGGGTGGGATGGGGTTAAAGACTAATGCCTGGTTTAAAAACACTATATAAAGTACCTTAAATGAAAGCGCCAGCTATAACTGAGGCCATAAGTAAAAGATATATCATTTTTAATTTATATTTTTCAGTAATTAGGGGTTTAATCTAACTGTTAATACAAAATGTGGAATTTAGTATCAATATCGTTATTGTTGGTTGAGTTTCATGGCTTATATTTTCCCTTTTTGTTTGAAGGATCCTTCGATAGCCTCCGCGTGTTTTTCACGTTTAAGCGACGTACTTCATATTTCATCATTCAATATTACCTTCCATGTGCGTTTATTGTTCTTTTATCATGGCTTGGATTCTGGATCAACCGAAACGCCGTGCCGGCACGTGTCTCTCTCACAATCACGTGTATCTTGACGTCAATGCTGCTTTTCTCTTCAGTCAACTCCAGTCTTCCCCGAATATCATACCTCAAGTCTGTCGATTACTACTTGATTACGTCTTTTGGTTTCATTGTGGCCTCAACAATAGAATACGCGTTGGTTCTGAACGTTTTGGATTTAAATGCAGACATACCAATTAATAACGCAAACTCCTTAGAAAAGGGATTCAAAATGCAAAGGGTACGTGATGATTTCAACACAGCTTTATATGTAGATTTGAAAAAGAAAAAGAAAAAAGAAAAAAAAAAAAAGCCGCAAAAAATTTTTTCCGACCTCCAAAATTTCAGCACAAGAAATTCGCCATCAGTTTTTCCTTATTTGGTCAAACTTAACGATAATGGCTCATATCATGGGCTTAGGGAACCAATCAGAAAGCTGGAAAATCATTATCCTGAGCTAAAAATTTACTAATGTTAATTATGATGACAATGACAATTAATAGTGCTATTCATCATCATCATCATGATCAACATCATTCACATTTTAAATGTCTATTTTCCATGCTTGCATGCATGGGTTAGATGGATTTCTTTCAATCTTCAGAGATCTTAAATCACTATCCACAACTTGGTACCAAGTCTTCCGAGGACTACCTTTTCTTTGTTGCCCCTCAACAACTATATCGCTGCATTTCTTCACCATGCTATCATCTTACTGCATCTCTACATGGCCAAATTAAACCACCTTAATTTGCCCTTTGCTCTGAAGAAGGCTTCCTATCCTTCAAGGTGACATTAAACATCCATCTTATCATTCTCATATCATTGCAGTGCTCCAACGTCAATAAGTCACCCTCTTTAAATGCCCAAGTTTTTCTACCAAACCATACAGCATGATCATGACACTTCTAACACTTGCCTGGTACCCTACCCTTCGAGCGAAGGGAGATATCCCTACAAGTCAGGATAGGTAGGAGATCCATAAACTTTTTCCATTCTGATCTTGTTCTAGCAATCACTTTGTCTTGGGCACCACCACCAGCACTAATCATAATAATTTTTATTGGTAAATAATAAATGAGATGAGGATTTTAGAAGCTTCTTGAAATGAATTCCCTCCTTTCAGAGACTTCAGAAACAAGGGTGTTTGCATTTTTTATTCCTGACTGTGTAAGGACGACAAAACATAATATTTTCCTACTGTATGTAAATATATACTCAGTGTAAAACGGTGGACTTAATGTAAATATATAATATAAATAGATTAAATGTCAGTGGATTTATCAAGCATTTTTTAATTTTAAATGTTCTCAAAGATATAATTAATTTGCCTTTTCAGGCTACTCTGAAATTATATTTATCAATTAGTTCTTGTAATTAAGTATGTATTATGTTGTTGTACTGTATGTATATATGTTATGTATATATAGAATATGTACATGTTTGAGAGTTGTTCAATAGAGCAAGTAAACTTTTTAATTTATTAATTTTATTTAGAAATATAAAAAAGATTCATAATGTTTATTCAGTGAAAAATAAAAATAAAAATAAGAAAAAGAAAAAGGAAAAAAAAGTGAGACAAAGAATCGAACTGGGACGAAAGTTCTATGTTCTACCACTAAGCCATGTTAAACTTGAAAGTAATCTTTTAATTAACTTAGTATATAATTGATAACGTTTGAAGTATTAAATGCATCATGACAATTAAACAATTTCATTACTATATGTAGGTAATATTTTAAAATTATATTGCACTTTAAATAATTTAGAAAAAGAAAAAGGAAAAAAAAAAAGGTCAGGACAAGAATTGAACTGAATTAAGTTGTTCATTAACACTGTATATATAATATTGATTGATAAAACGATCTGAATTATATCAAACCCTTGCTTGACAGCATATACTTTCCCTAATAAAGGAACAGCTTGTAATATGAAATATTGATTGATGGTAATTTTAATTGTTATTATGTAGACAATGTTAATTATGATACTACTGTAATTATTATGGAAAAGATCAAAATTAGTAATAAAACTAAAAGATTAATTATAATGATGATGTTCAGAGTCACTTGTCACTTTAGGAATAATTTTTGATTCAATTGAAGTCATACAGAAATTATGTCGATTAATCTTAATTCTTTTGATTTAGCTTCTGGAAGAAAAACATAAAAGCCATCTTGTTAACTGATACATGTTATGCAAGAGGAAAAAATGGCTACATGGACAAATGCCCTTCTCTTGGTCAGTGTGATAGCATTGATAAAGTTTATGATAGTAGAGTTGGCTTATTGTATACTGTCATCTCAGCATTGAGAAACATGACTGAACAGCTGGCTGGTGGAAGCTGCGGTGGTAAGTATTTTGTGATATGTTTTTTCATGAGAAAGATTTTACCCATTCTTAGTCTCACATTTACTAAGATTAAGTTAATATAGAAACTGTGAGATGTATATTATCATATGCAAGTTGAGATGCATATCTCATTGTAAATTTGCAATAACGAAAGTGTAATGCTTTTTCAGGGCCATACAGTAGCAAGCCTTTGAAAACTGGGGATCGCACAAGTGAACACGGAAAGTGTGAGCTTCCTAGGGGAGGTTGGGGACAATGCAAGCTTCCCCGAAAATATTTGAAAATTAGTTTTTCTGAAGATATATTTCCTGGGTTTCTAAAACTAGTAAACCATTTCCTGTTTTTCTCAGACTTTCTGTAAAGCAGTTTCAAGAAGCCAAAACAGTTGGGGTGAAAAACGTTACTTTATTTAAATTTCCACTTTTCATAAGTTTTTGCTATTTGAGTAAAGCAAAGTTGTAATATCCACCTTTCATTACTCTAACCATGCTTGTTGTCATCTGACGTTTGTGGTTAACGTTGAACCATGATAATTTGCTTCAGCTTGTGAAACATATTACTAATTCATTTTTCAAATTCTTTTTCTATTACTCCTTTTAAAATAATTGTGTGCTATCTAGTTGCCCTTATTGCAGTCTCGGAACTGAATTGCAAGGACGCAGCTCTATGAGCTCAGAGCAAAAGCTTGTAATAAAACCGCCTCTGGCAGCCACTGTATGGTCCATGCTTGACCTCAGAGCACAGCACTACAGCCAGTTGGTATTAGCTGTAAGTCAATTTTGTGGAGGAAGGAAAGTCAGATTGAGATTGACCAATAACTCACCCGACATACCCCTGGCCAGAATCAAACCCTGGTCACAGCGGGGGTGCAAACACGAGAAATACCTCATAGAAAAGTGTTCATGCTTTTAAATGGTTATGAATGTGATTTTATTATTTCATTGTTAAGTATATTTAATTCCTAATTTCCTAACCAACTTTTTCAGATGTGGATGAATGTACCAATGGATTTGCTGAATGTAGTGCAAATACAACATGTACAAACACAATAGGAAGTTATTCTTGTGTTTGTAAGTCTGGTTTTAGTGGTGACGGCAAAACATGCACACCTACAGGTAAAAAATGTCATGAACAATGGCCAGTGAATAAACTAAGTGGTTTGGTTGAAGAGTGTGTCAGAGTGATTTGGTTGGAAAGTGTGAAGGAGTCATGTGGTTTGGTTGAAGGGTGTGTCAGAGTGATTTGGTTGAAGGGTGTGTCAGAGTGATTTGGTTGGAAAGTGTGAAGGAGTCATTGTGTGGTTTGGTTGAAGTGTATGGAGAAGTCAGTAGGTTTGGTTGAAGGGTGTATACTGTAGGAGTCAAGTAATTTGTTTGAATGGTGTGGGGGAAGAGTTAGATGCTTTTGGTGAAGGGTGTGTAAGAGTCAGGTGGTTTGGTTGAAGGTTGTACAGCAATTAAGTGGTTTAGTGTAAGGGTTTGGAGGGTTAGATGGTTTGGTTGAAGGGTGTGGAGGAGTAATGTAGTTTGGTTGAAGGATATCATATGGAGGAGTCAGGTGGTTTGGTTGAAGAGTTTGGAGGGTTAGGTCGAGTGGTTGACTGATTTACATCTCCTTCAGTGATCATATACCTTTCTATTAATATTTTAAAATCTTTTTGTCATGGTGCTCATTACTCCTGGAATTTGGAAAACTGGAAAAACAGATAACTTCCCTGTACTTCTGGAAAACTCTTGGAATTTTTTTTATCAGTTTTAAAAACAAATCACAAACTGCAGAAGCATCTGACTTGTTACTGTACGTTTTGTATTCTTTGTAGACTTAATTTCTGTTGCTGCTACTGTGGTAGAAATTGTTGTATATGGACTTGTTTTTGCTAAAAAAATGAGTTTGGATCCTGGAAAAATAAATTCATTACTCTGGAGAACTCCTGAAAACTCCTGGAATTTCAGAGAGCACCATGTTGTGTTAAAACAATAAATTTACATGTGTGGTGATCAAATCGTTTTCTTCTCTCATTAGAAGATGAAAAGTTTTCAAAGAACTGATAAAAAAGTTACCAAAAGGTCTAATTAGCAAAAATTTTTATTATAATTTTAGGCAGATAAATAACATTTTTAAGTTTGACAAACATTTTCTTCATTTGCCGTATGCCATATCTTCAGTGCAATTCGAGTGATACAACTGTGGCTGAGTAAAATAGTACCAATGGTTATAGAATTAATACAATGGTGACTAATATGTGCAAGTACAGTATTTGAACGACAATCGAATGTTGGCTTTTCATTTAAATGCTTTTCTTTATTCTTTTTACAGAATGTGCTGGAGTGACATGTGGCACCAATGCTGTCTGTATGGCAACTGATGGAACTCATGTGTGTGTTTGTAACACTGGCTACACTATGGTCAACAGTAAATGCAAAGGTACTTGTCATACAACTATAATAAATCACAACCAATGTGTATTTAAGGGTTAGAGGCTGATGTTGAGTGTTTTGTTTAAAAATAGATGCGCATGCTGACCACACAATGAAGGAGAAATTTTAATACTGTACTAACAATTTCTCTTTCATTGTTTGGCCAGCAAGTGCGTCTATTTGTAAAGAAAACACGAACTGGAAGTCTCTATTCCTTTAAATATGCAATCTGAGCTCACTACATTGAACTGCGCGATTCATGAATTCGCAAACTTTTGAGCAAAAAACAGTTTTCAAAATAAGTAAATAGTTAAAATGACATAGTTCAGGTAGAATAGAATAGAAATTATAAAAAACTGTACATGAAGAAAGATTTAAAAAATAGTCTAACTTTTAAAAATTAACACAAACAGGATAGCGATTATTAGAATTGGAAACTGTAGTAATTAATGTATAAAAAGTATTTTTATCTCGGAAAAACGAAATAATATCGTGTCTACATGGGCAATTTTTAGGTGACAAGTTTTATTTGACAATTTTTATTTGCTGGGGTAAGCCCAGTCTACACGAGCAATTTTCATGTGACAAGTTTTAATTGACAATTTTTATTTGCTGGGGTAAGCCCCACTACACGAGCAAATTTTGTGTGACAAGTTTTATTTGCTCGTGTACGCTTCGTCTACACGAACAATTTCTATTTGACAACAAAAGATTGGAGACAGGGATCTATGATGGATGACATCAAAAACATTTTTCTGTATGTGACAGTTTTTATTTGCCACATAAAACTAACACACCAGGTTTTCAGCAATTATAATTGTCATACAAAAATTGGTCAATTTTGTTTATCTACCACAGCAAATAAAGATTGTCACATAAAAATTTTCACATAAAAATTGCTCCTGTAGACGGGGCTTTAGTGACACTTTGAATGTTCATTAATAAGTGAAAGAAAGAATAGTTCAAAATAACCCGTTCCAGCAACCAACACATATTTTTCTCGATGACAAAGGAGAGTTAACCATGTGGCGGCGAAGCAATATCTGTATACAAGTTATTAGTACTCTACAATTGAGGACGTCCATTTGTTGTTTGATTTATACGGTACCGGTAGATTGAGCATTGCATACTAATGACGTTAAACTGTTTTCATACAGTGTTCTGACAACTTCTGATGTTTGTTAATCAAGATTGTGTATGTAGTTTGAATTAAGCGTAGTAAAACGACTGAGAAAGAAATCAAGGGAAACACGTTTAACCGAGTTTAAAATAGCGAGGTATTAGAGTTTTGTATAATGGTAGAGTTTTATTTGCATAAACTGCATAAAGTGTATGATAGGGTTTTCCAAGGTAAAAACGTTTTGCCTTCTAATTTCTTGACAATGAATGTTGGCAGCTAGGGATTCGAGTTTATTCTGAGATAAATCTACGTATTTTCTGTCACAAATTAATTTTGTAAAGAATGAACAGACAAGACAACATATAAGTTACATACGTTAGTGAGAAGAATTTTGGAACTGACGTTTTAGACTGTAGATTTTCGTCGGAGTGAATGCAGTCACGAGGGACTACAGTCCAAAATGTCAGTTTCAAAATTCTTCTTATCTCAATTTATAAAACTGTTTCTTTTGAAACACCAACGCAGCATTTCATTTATGACACCTCATAACAAGTTTGTGTTTAAAGGAAGATACTTCGTAAGTCTTGCTCTTCACTGTAGATTTGAGCAGACTTTTACTTAACTATTTTTTATTTATTTTGGTGAAAAGATGTCATTTTGTTTTCCCCTGGTCTCATTTTATATGTTTTTGTACTTGCATTTGTTAGCTCTCCCAGCTATAATTTGCAGTCACAAACAGTTTTGCTAAGATTTTAGCAAATTTACTTATCAAACTCATTAATAATTAATTAAGTTAAAACAAAAAAAATCATAACCGTGACCATGGTTTGGAAATGTGATCTTAATTAGCATATATATATTTTATTTCTTCGCTTACTCCTTAGTTCTAGCTTCAATTGAGAAGATATATCAAACATTCGAGACAGTGTTATCTTCACATTTCCAATTGCAACACTTGGAATTTCGTCAAAAATACTCCGCTGTGCGTCGTATTTTCAACTCTCTTCGAAGTGTTTGGAAATGTGATGAAACACTGTCTCCCGTGTTTGATATATTACACCCTAAACGCCATAAACAGAAACTACGTAACTGAATGACAATTTAATGTATGCTATATATAACTAGAACTTAGTAATAGTGTATTGGTTGCTGTAGCTAATGCTTGTTGCTCATAGTAATAGACATTGATGATTATCTTTAGTCACGTGCACTCCATTCTCAGCAATAAAATGATTGGAATTGAAAGTGCTATTAACAGATATTCCAGATTTGAAGTGACATTAATTGCACTCGTTAATTAATTCTTTTTTGTTTAAAAAGACTGAGGAGTGGCTTTATTACTTGTCTACTAGAGGTCATATCTCCATTGCAATTTTTATTTATTATTCAGAGTAGCCACGGTCCTTGAAAATCCTGGAAAGACCTGGAATTGGGGGGGGGGGGGGGAGAATATGCTGTTAGTTGAAGTATTTTTGATACGACAGTGCTGTAAAACAAAAACTGTGACTTCGCAAGGCCTGAGTTTTGTCTAAAGTGACCTGTTATTGGTTGTTTTTCATTGTCAGGATCAGCCAGTTCAGTTCAGTAAAGCCGAATAATAAAGTTTGCTTTGAAAAAAGTGTGTAAACTGTAAAGCGTTCAGGTTTTAGTTGGTAGAGAAGGTCCTGGATTTCCTTGAAAAGGTCCTGGAAAGTCATGGAAAAGTCCTTGAATTTTACGTCAAGTAAATAGTGGCAACCCTGATTATTATTGTTATTATTATCGTTATTATTATTATTATTGTATTGATAGTGTTTATGTTTTTAGTGTTAATATATTGTTGATATGGATATTATTTTCATTAGTTTAATGGTCTCCTTTATTGCACAAATGTTCATTGTTTTTCCTTTCTTTACAGCATCAAGAGGTACACTAAACAAAGCCACTGCATTTCTTGTTCAAATCTTGGCGTTCTCTTTAGCTTTGCTACTCAGTGCTTCAAGAGTTTGACTCCTACCTACAAAATCATTTTACTTACTAAATGTTTCTACTAAAAACTGAATAAAAAATTATTATCTTTACTCATCAGAGTTAAACCCCATATCAAGACTTTACATATAGTTTGGTTGGTTATTTACATGGCTGGTTTTAGTAAATAGTAATTTTATTCAATTTCATGTAATATGATTGAAGTAATTGACTTTCAATAAGTCCATAGAAGATATATTACTTCGCATCTTTTTGTTATTTAAAATGTCTGTTTAATTTTTAATTCAGCTAATTTATAAGGAAACTTACTTTTGTCATTTGCAACATAAATTATAAATGGATGAAAACACTAGGACAAGTTGATACTCTAGTTTAACACAAAGTGAAAAATGGTATCAAACAGAGCTTTACACAGCGGATAAATTTGTAAAGTTATCAAGGATGGAAAAAATTGTAAAACTTGAAAAAGTGCAGGCCACTGTCAGACCAGTAATAGAAGAAAATTAATAAAAACTCAATTCTTAAATGTGACAACTGACTTTTGACTTGTATTTCCCTACAGAAACAATTTAGAAGAGGAAGTTAGGTAGCCAAAACTCAGTTGAAAAAGTATGTATACTCGGGATGCTCTGGTTAGAGAAAGAAAAAGAAGACAAGAAAGAAAAAATGAAAAGAAAAAAAGAGGCAGCTATATATTCTGATAACGAATTATTAAAAAAAAACTTGTAGATTGGTTTGGTTTATAAAGATCCTGTGATAAAACAAGGCGATTTTTCCTGTCTGCAATAGTTTAGTAATTTTTTTTTATCTGCTTAATGGAGCCGAAACCAATTTTAGAGTTGCGCACAGTTTGGGTGTCCTGCTGATGAGCAGTAACTGTTTAGCTTTTTTTTTCAGCAGCATTCTAGTTATGTCTGTTCAGATATCTAATAGTCTGCCAAAGTTTAATTAGCTTTTCATTTCTTTAGAATCGATAAAATCAGGGTTTCCAGCCCATCAGGGAAATCAGGGAAAATTATTTTACTTTTTTCCAGTCAGGGAAAAGACAGGGGATGTGAGAAAAATGCCTCAAATCGGAAAAGTCAGGGAATTTTGATTAACCTAATAATCGAAAGTAGTCAGTCTGATATATTTTGTTGCATATCAAAACAACAAAAATCTTTCCTTTGGATGACTGGCTATGGTGGTTTTTTAGTGTAGCCTCTGTGACTGTAGTACAAGTAGTTATACTGCATGACCTAAATAAGGTTTCTAACTTTAAACATGATTGTGTACACTAAAAAGCCGAAAGGGAGTAGCTCCCAGGGCTTGCCTCCAGAGCTGCTTCTCCTTTCACACCATGATGGGGAACTGGAGATTGTGGCCCAGACTAAAGCCATGGTGTCTGCGGAGAAGGCTGTCCAAGTCTCTGACAACATAGAAGACATGTGAAACTGAAAATGAGTTGAAATAATTATCATGGAATTTTGAGACTTCATCAGGGAAAAATCAGGGAAAAATCAGTGAATTTTGTTTTCTTGAAATGCTGGGAACCCTGAATTGTGACAAGAACAACTGAAAAAAAAACTTTTATATTTCAAAACATTTGTGTAATTAGTGTCAAAAAAACGCAGTCTGAAGCCCTTTTCATAAAACATTGCTTTAATTTCGTCCTTTACACATTTAATTTGTCTCTTGAGGTACTTGTACTTGAGTGACGTAAATTTTATTTTCTTTGAAACTGTAATCTAAATTTTTTCTCAAAATATTAACTTTCAACGTAGCGCCTAACAATGAAAATTGACTGATATAGTTTTTACATTCCTGCATATTTGTTTCATGAAGGCTACTAGCTTTTTGTACAACTTTGTTGTAACACATATATTCATCTATGAGGTGGCTCACAAGGCCTTCGATTGCTACAGCCAGGAATACAGGCAATCCAGTGTACTCTGTCTGCATTATTTTATGTTTAATTTTAATCCCAGATTCCGTGTTTTAGATTAGCTAGCATAATCACATGCATGAATTTCGTTGACTTGGCAGCAATTTTTTTGTGTTATAGACCAGTCTTTTCCAAGGTGTCATTGCATACAGTATTTAGTATATGTTATATTAGGATGCAGCGCTGTTCAGTGGTCAGTGTCAGAGATTTGAATCGGATAACCTAGGTTCCAATCCCCAATTCGGACTACCGAATTCACCACACTTTGTAAGTAACCAACTGGTTTTTCAATCAACCAAATGTGATCCTTAAAACTTTGAAGTCGGGAACTTAAACATGACGCTAAGGCATGAAAGCCCCTTTTCAGAAGTTACCAGTAAGCATTTTTTGGTGTCATATTTTTGTTTATATATGAATTCTTACTCCTCTGTGTCTAATAAACGGGGGGGGGGTGATTATTAATTTGTCGTTTTTTCCGAACCCCCCGGAGCTTATTAGTACCCCGTTTATTATTTCCGAGTATTATCTAAGCACTCTGCTACATAAGTGTAAAAACAATAGAAATCTGTAGTGTTTTTATGTCCTCGAAGCCTTCACTCGAAACTAAAATTGCGTTCTTTATTGACCAATACAATGCAATTTCTTGTCATTTTTAAACCGAAAATGTGCAATCTAATATGATTGCTAAACTGGAATGTTTTTCGGGCCATTGTCACATTGCACCTGATCAGCTTGGCCTAGTGCTGTTATTCTCAGTTTTAACGATTCTTTGTGTTCCGACTTTGAAACATTTGCCCCATCTCTTGGTTCATTCAAGCCAAGGATGTTGCAATGATCACATGAGATGTGATTGATAGGTTTTATTCATGCACGGGATATATGAGAAACGTTACTAAATTTATCGACCCCCTTTCTATTTATTTTGAACCCCCCCGTTTATTAAATTTTCCTGGAAATTCTGACCACCCGCCATTTATTAGGCACGCGTAAGAGTAGGGATACCTTATTTGTGTTAACATGCCGTGTTACTTGATATCTAAGATTATTTATTGAATATTTTGGATAGTACATACCTTTTTTGATTGGTCAAGTGGCTGTCTCCAAGTTGTGAGAATTTACAATTTCATGAAAGAAATAAAGCTATACATACGCAGTTTGTATATTGTTTTTCTCTTGAAGTGGTAAAATAAAAACATTACAACAAACAAAACACTTTCTCCGTGCCTTTATAGCATGGTGAACACCTCGACAAATCTTGTGAGAATTCTCCAGCAGATGAAAACCCGAGACGCAGTCAGATCTGCTCTCGAATTCTTCCAAACGTTCTCCTTGGTTTTCAACAGGCTATGAAGATAAGGAGAAAATGTTTTTATCTTTAAATCAAAACACGGCCCTAGCTAGCAGGACGGGGTGGGAGGTCCTGACCCACAATAATTTTTCAGTAGCATTTTGAGATAAAGTAGAAAACTCAACAACTGAAGACTAAAACCGAGAGATAGAACTTGATAGGAATTAAGTTATGCTACAATACTTTTTTTTCCCATACATAGTACCTCGGTGCGTGGATGCGTATCAATGAAATACGGTATTTTTTGTTAGATTATTAGTGCTCTCTTAAGATCTCAGAGGACTTGCCCCCCTGCCTCCACTGAAAAAATCCTAGCTACGGCCATGCAAAAGGACTTTATGCATAAAACTGTGTCTCATTTCTTCGGTTTAATATAAAGTTCTCCCTATTGAGAAGTCAAAACGCTGCTCACAAACATAATTCACATAACAACAAAAAGGAAGCTGAAAGCCAAGATGGGCCGAGCAATCAGGCATCAAGCCCCAATACAGTAATTTATACATGGTGCAATTAGGAACTGATAAATAATCAAGGACTTTAGTCTTTTTGAAAAATCCCTTAGTTTAGAAATTAAACTAAAGACCTACTGATTTTAATGCAACATAGTTGCCATAATCCTTTCCATGATAGGTGTTTTATCGATGAAACTTAATCCTTTGCGAGGCAACTGGCCCATGGATGGCGCTTATCTTCCGTTTCTGTAAAGTTAAGCGGATGAGCGTCTCTGACTCCCCCTGCATGGATAGGACACTAATCCATCGCTGGTTAGCTCCCAGCAGTTGCTAGTAATCATTTACCAACCTTGGAGGGAAGGAAAGCAAAAAAGGTCCCCAATAATCAAATTTCGGCAGAGCCGGGATCGAAATTGGAACCTTGTGGTCGGAAGGCAGAGATCTTTATTCGAACTGCGCCATCAAAATATTGCTTATTTTCAAGTGTTTTTTTTTCCTACGTTATCAAGTACGGTGAAAGTGGGCTGAAAAAGAAAGTCTGAATGGAATATAACTATTTGATTTTTTTAATGTAATGCGTAGTTTTTGAGATGGCAACCAATCATAAAATATTATGTTATTCTTGATTTACAACTTGCTTTAAAGATCTAATACTTATATCGGGGTAACGTATGTTCGTATCGTTATCGTCTGCAAAGAAATATTTTGAAGCAAGTTGTAGGAAAAGTAAATAACTCTTAGGTGTCTAAAACAGCCTAATGAAGGGGTCGGAATAAACGGGGGGGTCAGAATTTTTAGAAAAATTTTATAAACGGGGGTTCAAAATAAACGGGACGGGGGGGGATAGTAAATTCTAGGAAGAGAAGGAACAAACGTTTCAAATTTGAGCACAAAGGATCGTCCAAACTGGGAATAACAGCGCTAGGCCAAGCTAGCCTGACTGTGTAACGTGTGCAATGTGATAATGGCCCGAAAACTTTTGATCTTTGGCCATCGTAGCTTATTCATTTTCGATTTAAAAATGAGAAAACATTGCATTGTATTCGTCCATAAAGAACGCAATTTCAGTTTCCAGTGAAAGTTTTGAGGACGTATAATCAATACAGATTTCTGTTGTTTTACACATTGTGGCAGAGTTAATAAACGGGGGTCCTAACAAACTCTCGGAAGTCGATAAAAAACCCGAAAATTCTATAAGCGTCCCCCCCCCCCGTTCATTAGGCACCTAAGAGTAACTGTGCAAAGATACGAGTCACGCAAGGCCTAAGTGTATTTTTCTTTATTATTTTAATTATTCTCATCTGGATCTATAACATTAATTATTTTCTTCTTGTAGTAATTTTCAAATATTTTACCTAGATTTAACCTTTGTCGCTAAATCACTGAGTTATAATATTAAAATGCTCAAGGCAGCATAGTTTACTAATTACAATACCAGTACCTAATTTTTGTTAATATCGATGTTGGTGTGTTCTAAATAATAGAAATGTAGGTAAAAACTGAATGAAATTGAGTTACTACCTATATATTTACAATCGCCATGCAGCAGGTCGAGAACTGCAACAAGTAAAAGGTGAAGATAGAGTGAATTAAGAAAGCTAAGTAAGATGGATATCGCTCCTCCCTCTTTCAAAAGGAAGCCAAAATCACGTGATGGTGATCATTTCCTGAACGATTTGGACTTGGAAGGGGACAGCACCAAGTCGGAGACTTTCTCTACCGCCAGCAGTAGGGGTCCTGTGACAGGATAATTTGACGGAAGCTTCTTACGAACAATGTTTTTCTTGATGTAGTATCTAGGAATCAATTAAAAGCATTTTAATTAAGATAACTGATTACTTTAATAAAATATGTATTGCTCTTCTTCAGTGCTCGGTAAAATCCTTAATAATCCTAGTGGCTAGCGCTTATCTGAGGTTTGGGTTGTTTTAAGCGGATGGGAGTCTTTGAATCATCCTGGACGGGTCACTAGTCCATCACAGATTAGCTCCAAGCAGGAATTCTATTTATCGAACTTGGAAAGATGAAAGTCAACATTAGCAGAAAAAAAGATCGCACAAAGATTCAAATCTCCGCAGAACCGAGTGTCTTACTACTGCCTTAATTATAGGGCCATTTTATCTTGAATTAAAGGCCCTATGAGCCACCTCAATAATGGTGTGATGCTCTCCCTAGAGTCCCACATGCTTACGCACTCAGAATATTGGTCTTTAGTATAAACCTGCTAACGGTCTATTACGCATCCTGCATTCTGATTGGCTACTCTACTAGAGGTTTATTTGTGATAGTCTACTATTGGAGAAAAGATGGCGGATCAAAATAGTAATGAGCCCCGTTTTGCTATAATATCAGAGGATTTCATCATTAATTTATGTTGTGCATCCTTTTTTGACCGATTAGTAGGTTTATACTAAAACAATTAGACCTCTCGGCCTCATGGACTACGAGTTTGAATA
>JANCMA020125449.1:0-14490 GCA_024336925.2 Zoanthus solanderi
TTAGTATTAATTCTACTTATTTTAAATTTTCTTTAGCTTACGGCTTTACGTCGAACTTGTGGCTGAATAGTTTGTGTTAGTTTCACGTCCAAGATACGGACGCTACAACTGCCACTGATCGGCGTGTAAAATCAAAATTACAAAAACCAATGTTTGCATATGTGGCTGCAATTTCATGTGAACAATATTCTTTGTTGCTTGAAAAAGAGGGGTATGACGAAATAGTTTTGTCAATTTTATCGAAGTATCAAACTGTTTCATAGTAATTGAATTTGAACGTCTAGTATGTTTTGATGGAGCCGAAACCAATTGTAGAATTGCACACAATTACACAATTTAGGCATCCTGCTGATGAACAGTAACTGTTTTGCTATTTTTTTCAGCCGCATTATAGCTATGTCTGTTCAGATATCTATCCACATATTTCCATGAGATGATAGCATTACCCAGTCTTATTCTAACGTATCAGTGTATGAAACAAAACACCACGAGATTAAGATTGAGATGATTCTTCTTTGAAAAGTAGATGCATGGCTATTACAGCTGTGAAAACTGTGGAATATAAAATTATTCCTGCATGATTATCTGACTTCTTCCTTTTCATTCTTAGACCACAAGTGGATTCGTGTTGTTGGGTGTTGACATTTTGTTTAACATAGGTCTGTGTCACTCTTGTCAATAGGTTTTGCCTTGGCATGTTTTTTTGTTTTTGTTTTTTTTTTTACGTAAAGTTTTACAATGTTTTTGCCTTGGCAATGCGTGTGATGATAAATAAATAAACAGATAGAAAAAAAGAAATTTTAAGATTTTAAGAAAGTAACTTTCATTTTTTTCAGATAAACCTGAAATTATTGTTGCGGAAAGCAACAGCACAGTTGGTTCGTGGAATGGTAATGACTTGACTCTTCAGTGTGTTGCAAAGGGAGAACCAGCAGCTAAATTTCAGTGGTTTAAACCAGATGGTCAACAAATTACTTCAAATGTATGCACTATCAAAGATAGCAGTACAGTCACAATACAAATTATTGCCCCAGGGGACTATGGAAAGTACAAATGCCGTGCTAACAATAAAGTTGGATTTAATGAACATCTTATCACTGTTAATCAATGGGGTAAATAGAGAGTTCTGCTAGAATTTATCAGTTTGTATATAAAATATGATTGTTTTACATTTTAAACTAGAGAACTTCTTCATTCAATATTACTCTATAAAGTTTTAACACTATCGGTTCCATTATTATCTACAAGTGAAATTTTTCTGCGAGGAAAATTTATCTTAATGTTTTTTAAGATAAACCTTTCATTAATCATTACTTCTCAAAGTGTTTAAGATCTGCAGTTAGCTTAAAGCGTAATATAGGACTTTTGAAAGATATGTAACCAGAACCATTTTATTGTACTGCTCTTCTAACAGTTCAACCCAGTGAGCCAGAAATCACTGTAAAGGATTCTGATATCGAGCCTTCATCCATTACACTAAGGTGGACTCCACCGAGTTACAATGGAGGGAGTCAAGTGATAGACTACAAAGTTACAGTTAAAGATGACGATCAGCAGCGAACTCTACCTCCAGTAACTGGAACACACACATTGATTGACAACTTGAAACCCAAACGGAGTTACACATTCATTCTGTCAGCTAGGAATATTGTGGGTTACGGCAAAGCTGTCAGCAGGACCTTCACAACTACAATTATAGGTACTCTATAGTGGCATGATATTGATAAATATTTCCTGATGAGTTTTCAGATTATTAGCCTGGTGCTGAGAGATCTACTTGTAAAGCACAGAAATATTTATATTGACTACACGGGTATGTGCCATTGTTGAAGGTATGATTTTCAGACCATTCAGTCTCGAGCGGTGTATAAATCACGAAAATTCATGTCTACAACAGGGTATAAAAGTTTGCAATATATATTTAGTACAGGGTACAACAATTCTTCCCGGATGAGAATGGGTTTGACTGGGTTTTGATGTACGTAAAGTTTTTTTCTGATTCACAGGCCTGATCTCTGTTTAATCATTGATTATTGGTAATATAATGGGCGCTATTTCTTTATCACAGGATAAGGGATTGGGGTTGCTAGTTTAGAACAGGGTATCAAAATCAAGCCATTTCAAGTTTAGAACAGGGTCAGGTTTGTGAAGATCCAGCAGCGCACCCACGCCAAAATTCTGGTGAGCACTTCTCTCCCTCCCCCCTGGGTGTTTACCAAAGGCAATAATTTGTTTTCTTTTCCAATCAGAATAGGAGATTTCAACATGCATTAGTTATTTGACGTACTTCAAAAATCATGTGCTATGATAACGGTATAGCGGGCATTTAATTCTATCATAACTAAGGGTGAGCCTGAATTGTGTCAGCCATGGACAGCAAAATCTGCAATTTTTCCTTTCCTATTTATGATCTGAACATAAACCAATACCTTTTTCGAGACCTGCCATATAATTATTTCCCTAAGTCAGACCAATGTTAAAGACACTGGTTATTCGAATTCAGTACTAAAAGTGCAAAAATAAATAACCTAATTATGATCAAAACCGCTGAAATCTCCATACTCTTTGGGGTGGGACATAACTATATAGCCCATAATAGGAAGTACCCTCCCGGGGGTTTAAATATCAAAAATTGCTGTTTTTTTTATATATGGGCACAAGAGTTACGTCAGTATTTGTGGTATATGATTGAGTCCTAGAAATTGCCAATATTATGGAATGATACTGTAATTATTATTTTCTGTTCACCCAACCATTACCAGCTCTTAAGCAAAAGTGCACATCCCTTTGCTTAAAGAAAAAATTACTTGTTACTGAGAAAGGAGTCAAAGTTTTTGTGTAAGCCAATGAAAGAAGAAAGTGTTATCTTTTTGTTTTGTTTTGCATTGACAATTCTTTTTATTTTGTAGGTAAACCCCATATAACAGCTATAAAGAATACCGAAACTTTGTTTTGTTTTGCATTGACAATTATTTCTATTTTGTAGGTAAGCCCGGCACATCAACTATACTGAATACCGAAACTGAAATTCCATCGAATCAGATCACACTGACTTGGTCAGCAGCACTTGAAAATGGTGCTAAAATCCTAACGTACACAGTGTGGTGGAGAGAGGTGGAAATTGGTGGAGGAGTTGGTAAGTGGTCCTCCCGTAATACGTCCAGTGATGCGTTGTCATTCACTGTTACCTGGCTGAAGTTTGGGAGAACTTACGACTTTGGTGTAACTGCTTGGAACATTTACGGGCAAAGTGCTCTCGATTATGAAAACGGATTAAAGCGCATCAAAGTTGTAAAAGGTAAATGTAGTACCTCAGTTGTTAGCGAATTCCATTAGTTTCTGACATTCCCTGGTGGAAATCTTAATAAGATTCTTGCAAGATTCATAATAAGATGTTAATAAGGTTTCTTGTTATGATTCTTACAAGATTAAATATATTCTTTTGGGTAAACAGTTTCAATATAAATAAAATAACGAGAAGCTTAAGATTGATCATTTTTAAACTTGTATATTTCGGCCTTTCTCCAAAGGCCATCAACAGCAAATGACAATGGTATAACGAATAATTATTGAAGCATGTGAGTGAGTTTTGAAGACTCAAGGGAATTGATTGGTTTTGTTCATTCAACGTTGGTTTGAGATTTTTTATAAATAGCTCCTTAGCTATTTCCTTTTTTTATAGTCCCCGAAACTAGACGCTAAAATACTAGTATCTTCAAGTGTAATTGTGTCATGTCCTGTTTCTAAACTATGTTTGAATACGGAGGAGTTTTTGTCTTTACCATTATGTTCTAAAATACGTTCTTCTAGTCTTTGTGTTGTCTCACCAATATAACTATGTAAACAATGTTTATGTGGGCATTTTATTTTATAGACTAAGTCATGTTTATGTTGAGTGTTCGTGTTATCTTTTATTTTGAAATGTGATGGCAGCTTCTTAGATTTGAAAGCAAAAACAGGCTTTATATTAGGTGGTAGGAATTTCTTAGCGGTACGTTTTAATTTCTGTTCTAATTTTACTCCTTTGTCTCCTTTATAAGGTAGTGTCATAAAAACTGTTTCTAAGTCACTTTCGTGATCGTTGACTGTTTGGCTGTTCTGCAAGTTATCTTGGTTTTGCTAACTTTTTACTTCACTGATGATGTTGTCAATTACCCAGTTGGGAAAGCCGTTGATATCATGGAATGTTTTTCGCAGGTGATTGAGTTCCTTTTTCAGTAATTCTTCGTTTGAGCAGATGTTAAAAGCTCTCCTAATCAAACCTTTTAGTGTGCTCCTTTTCCAGGTTTTCGGTGCTTCTGCTTCCCAGTGGATGTATAGGTCTGTGTTTATTTTTTACGATGTACTGTGGTATGAAATCGGTCTTGTTTCCACATAATTTTTGTGTCTAAGACGTTAATCGTGTCTTCGCGGCTTAATTCATAAGTGAATTTAATTTTCTCGTCAAAGCTATTTAGTTTGTCTAAAACATGATCATGCATTCCAATCTTAACAAAAGCCAGGGTATCATCTACATATCCTACATATCTCTTCCAACTCTTCAGGTGATCACTCAGTGTTGGAATAATGCACTTTTCCAGTTCAACCATGTGAACATTTGCGAGGACCGGCCCTAACGGGGAGCCCATTGCCACCCCATCAACCTGTGTGTAGACTTGGTCGTTAAACGTGAAGTGTACATTCTTTGTACTATGTTTACTCAATTAACCAGTTCTTTCTGTGATAGGTTCGTTGCAATCTCATTCTCATCGTAGATTCTTCTCACAATGATATCGATTGTTTTGTCAAGTGGAACATTCGTAAATAGTGCCTTAACTTCAAAACTGATCATTATATATTCTGGAGGCAGTTGCTCTGAGTGAATGCGATTGAGGAGGTCTGTAGTGCTGGTTACAATGTATTCAGATTTGGCCAGTGGTGTTAACAATTTCGCCAGATACTTTTCTAAATGATACGTTGCTGTGCCAGTGTTAGATATAATAATCTTTTAAGATTCTTACAAGATTCTTACAAGATTCTTAGTCAAAAATATTATAAGATCCTTAACACGTTTTTTAATAAGAACTTAATAGGTTTTTTAAGATTCTTAGAAGATTCTTAGAAGATTCTTAATAAGATCGTAATAAGGTTTTTGTTAAGATTCTTACTAGGTTCTTATAAGATTCTTACAAGATCCTTAATAAGATCTTAATAAAGTTTTCGTTAAGATTCGTAAGACTTTTTTAGTAGGAACTTGTTAAGATTGTTATAAGATTTTTACAAGATTCTTAATAACTGAGATCTTTATAACTAAAAGTTTTTCGTTAAGATTCTTACAAGATCTTAAAAAATCTTACAAGATTCTTAGTCAAAAATCTTATAAGATTCTTAATAACTTTTGTAATAAGAACTTAATAATTTTTTGTTAAGATTCTTATATGATGCTTGTTAGATTCTTACAAGATTCTTACAAAATCTTACAAGATTCTAAGTCAAAACCCATATAAGATTCTTAATAAGTTTTTTAATAAGAACTTAATAAGTTTTTTTGTTACGATTCTTACAAGATAATAAGATCTTAACATGGTTATTGTTAAGATTCTTACAAGATCTTACAAGATTCTTAGTCAAAAATCTCATACAATTCTTAATAAGTTTTTTAATAAGAACTTAATAAGTTATTTGTTAAAATTCTTATAAGATTCTTACAAGATTCTAAATAAGATCTTAATAAGGGTTTTGTTAAGATTCTTACAAGATCTTACAAGATTCTTAAATAAGTTTTATGAGATTCTTAACAGAATTGTTACAAAAGGTTTGTACGATTCTTAAACAAAAATCTGATAAAACTTTTAACAATAAGTAATGGAATTTGATCTTAAAAGTTCCATATTTTTATCAAGTTTCTTACAAGAAAGCGATAGTTCAGCTACATTCATAGACAATATTTTTTCTAATGATAGCTTTCAACTTAGTGGAAATATTGTTTCTGGTGTTAGCGACCACTTTGTCCTTATTGACCCCCGCCAAAATACTAAGATAAGAGATTATTCTAACTTTGATGAAAATACGTTTATAAATGAATTACAGAAGGTGGACTGGATGACCATAGCATCCAATCAAAGGGCTGCTTGTGAGCCATCTCATCCGTGGATTTCGTCATTTAGCAATTTTATTTAAAATGCAATGTCGAGGATTACAAGTTTTTCATTCGAGAGTAATAAAAAGTGCAAAAACGTTAGTGCCGCCCTAACCCCAACGCCAGGAAAAAGCCATGAGAGCGAGGTGGTACTGAACTCCATCAAACTGTAGTAAAAACTTAGCAAAACTTAGCAATGCTCATCTAAAGAAGCCCGATTTACCGCCACAAGTGGCGCCTAGTTTCAAAAGATCATGTACAATCGACTTAAAAGATTTATTGATAAATATAATTTCATTTATTGTATGATTGACAACATGGCTTTCGAGCAAAGCATAGTACTCAACAAGCGATTATTGATATCACGCACAAAATACAACAAAATATGGACCATGGTAAATACATATACGGTATTTTTATAGATTTGAAAAAAGCATTCGACACGGTAAACCATGACATTCGATTGACTAAACTGCACCATTATGGAATCCGTGGTATTATGCTTGATTGGTTCACATCAGATTTATCAAACAGAAAGCAAACAGTGTTTATCAGCGAATCAATTTCTAACTAAGAACTAATAAGTTGTGGAGTGCCACAAGATTCAGTATTGAGACCACTTTTATTTCTCATGTATATCAATTTAACTTATTTTTTGATGACACTAGTATACTATGTCAATATTGAGCTCTCCGATCTGTCAAAATGGCTAAATACATATCGATAATCAGTTATGTGAAAAAGACAAACTTTGTCATTTTTAGACCTAGGCAAAAAAAAGTTAACCGTTTATAGCATTAATCTATCTTCCAGACAGCTCAAACAGACTTCAGCAAATATATCAAAAAGATTCAAATTCACGAGAGCATTGTATCCCATTCTTTCTGCAAGCAAGTTACTCCCCTTAAATTTTTTCTATTTCGAAAGTATGTGTATTATAATGTATGGTATTTTCAGTATTTGGGCTCCGAAGAATTTGAATAGTTTATTTAAGACATCGATCATTTACATCGCTATAAAACAAGATCAATCTCAAATCAGTGTTTCTACATTGATAGTATTAGAACTGAATCTTCCAGGCGTTCTTGTTTTTCACGGATGCAAAAATCTGGAATAGTCCGCCGGTTTCACTCAAAACTCTCAATAAATCAAAAGAAATGTCTGAACCCTTCCTCTTCAGGCTCTAGAGAATGCAAATGATTATATAAATCCTGATTAGATCGTGAACTATATGAGAGCATAATTTTATATTGACCTTTTTTCGCAATTTTACTGCACATTGATACTATAAGTGTCAAGTAAAACTGTCGGGAACTGCAGCGTATTTCAATTACGTGACTATTTGTGACTAATTACAAAATAATCGTTAAAGTGTGCCTCAGGTCAGCCTCAGCCTGTGGGTTAGTTGTTCCTGTCCTAGTTTCGCATCCGCGTAGTTAAAGAAAAGGTCGAACATGAACAAATTTTAGAGCGACCGCATTCTATCGAAATTAAAGTTAGTTAACGGAAACTTAAACACAATATATAAAAATATGTTCAGTTGAGCGTAGGAGTTACATTTACGACATGTATAAAAGTGAGCAGTAACTAGCAATAAACGAGATTCAGAGATTCAACTCGAGAGTAAACAAAGCTTTGTCTTTGTTGTTGTACCTGCGAAGGTCATGCATATCTGTAGTCAAAGCATACACCTGGGGAGGTCTTAACCCCAAAAAGTTTCCTTTAAATCATACGGAGCCAAAGTTAAGGTTACGAGGGAACCAATTTCCTAAAAAACTTCTGTAATCATTATTGTTCCATGAGAGTATTTTGTCTGTTAAATTATTATAAATATTACTATAAATTATTATAGTAGCCGAATATACAAAAATAATAAACTATACTAGGTAAGAATCCCCATTCCGTACAACAAAACCTGCCACAAGCGATAAGGGCGAGAGTACAATGTTTGTTTACTCAATAGAAACCACGTGACAATATTCGTCGTAGGTTGCAAGTAAAGTCCATTAACTTTTTTCGTTGGAAAACCTGAGCTGTATTTTTAAGAACCATCAACTGCTTTTAGAGATGAAATTGCTGTTTGAAATTTAGCATAACTCAGCATTAAAGTTGTCCAGACTTTGGCAGCCACAGTCCATAAATGTGTAAGAATTAGCTACATATAACAATCTCCTAATAATAATAAGAATTGTAAAAAATAAATGAAGTTAATAATTGCAAAAACTAAGCTTAAGAGCCAAAAATGCACTGCAATCATTCATTAACAATAATTTATTTGACATTCTTTTTTCCGCACAGCTAAACATTCAGCACTCACACCTACAGTTTTTGTCATACAGTTGTTATCATATTATTCATTTAGCCTTTATAAGAAAACGTCTCAGCACCAATGAGAAATAAATAAGCACATTAAGTAAAGGCCTGTGTAAGAACTAGGCAACCTCCCATTGCTCTGTGGTATTTCACTTTTTCCACGCCAGAATGTTTAAATTTTCATTCTGAGATTACATCAACCTATGTACAACATAGTTTTAAAGTAAAAAGTTATGAAATTCTATTTTATTAGCAATGGTTTTTTTGTGCTATAATTTTTTTAGCCCCTCATAAAACTCCAAAACAAAGGCAAAGAAAACCTTTTCAATTCGAATTGTTTAAGATCTTCCTAAGATACAACAAGATTCTTAATAGCATCATCTTATAAAATCTTATTAGGAGCCCTATAAGAAATCTTTTAAGATCTTACTAAGATATAACAAGATTCTTAACAGGTTCATTTTATAAGATCTTATTAGGAGCCCTATAAGAAATCTTTTAAGATCTTACTAAGATATAACAAGATTCTTAACAGGATCATCTTATAAGATCGTGTTGAGAATCTTTTAAGAAATCTTTTAGGATCTTACTAAGATATCACGAGAGTCTTTAAAAGATCAAATTATAAGATGTTATTAAGAATCTTACAGGAAATCTTTTGAGATCTTACTAAGATATGACGAGATTCTGAACACCTAATAAGATCTCATTTGGAATCCTACAAGAAATCTTTTAAGATGGTACTAAGATATAACAAGATTCTTAATAGCATCATCTTATAAGATCTTACTAGGAATCTTATAAGAAATCTTTTAAGATCTTACTAAGATATTACAAGATTCTTAACAGGATCATTTTATAAGATCTTATAAGAAATCTTACAAGAAATCTTATACGATGTATAAATATCTTCAGCTTGGAAATAACTATAGAAGAAATGTTCGTATTGACACAAGCTTCTTTTTCTCAGAAGAAAAAACTTCTGAGTCCCTAACGGGAATTGAACCCATGACCTTCTGATTACCTTCTGACAATACTGTATATTTTTATATAACTGAAAGTTAACATTAACTTACTGTTCACAGTGATATTTCCTTCATTAAAATCAATGTAAAAACATGGAAACAACAATATCTAGTAATTTCTGCCACTGACAATAGCAGCAACTAAAATTGAGCCTACATAAAATACACAAAGCACAATGATGAGTCAGATTCTTCAGCAGGTTTGGGTTTGTTTATAAAACTGATGCAAAACTATCCACAAAATTCCAGGAGTATTCCAGGAGTACAGGGAAATTATCTGTTTTTTCCAGGAGAGTCTCCCGTGTTTGCCACTAAGCTAACCAATCATTTCATACCAGAGTCAATGAAGTCTCTGACAAGGGTTGTGCTTCTCGTTGTAGCTCTGCTTTCGACATGTATCCTCGGTAGTCATATTGCTAAGAAGGAGATAAAAGTTTTATATCTGGAATCAAAGAATTCTGTTACGGTCATAAAAATTACAGTTGTTGATCCAAATAAATTTCATCAATAATATATTCATTTTAGAGGGTACTGCCAGTTTCTCATTCGATGACATAGACAGCACCTGGCAATATCTGATGCCTGCAGCTCTCAACTAACTCTGTCGAGTGAGTCAACATCAAACAGGTCACAAACATTAACACTGTGCTTTACACTTTCAGACCAAAATCTTCCTTGGTCTTGCACGAGCTCAGATCCATTACCAGGGAATGCCATGCCATGCTAGTAATTGAGTTAATTACTGATAAATGCTTCATGTGCCCAAACGATCTGAGATGCCGATTTATATCATTTATAAGCACAATTTCAAACTTCTGATGAAGGGTACAGGAATTGCTTAAATTAGGACTTTTATTATTCAGCTGATACAAAAATTAACCTTGAAAAAAGTCAAGAGGGCTTATCCTTTGTGAGAAAGTGGTTCTCTTGTATTTGCAAAAATAATCTTCAAAAGTTTTTTTTTGTTTTTGCAAAGTCATTTTTAAAAAAGCTCTCCTATCAACTATACAAAAATATTTCTGAAAAGAAGCCAAACCTTAAAATAAACCCCAACCAAAGAACTTAAAACAAGAAACACAACCAAAGATCCAAAAACAGAAGTTCTAAAAAAAGCCTATCCCATAGTCTGAAAAAAGAAACCAATTCAATGATTTTAAATAGAAGCCCATCCCATGGCCCTAAAACCAGAAACAAAACAAAAAGTTCCAAAAAAGGAAGCATATCTATTAGTTCTAACTGAAAAAAGAAGCCTATCTGGTAGTCCTACAACAAGAAGCAAAAATATTTATCCATTGAATCATCCTAAACAAGAAGCCCATCTGAAGGTTTTGAAAAGAAGCAGCAAAGGTCCTAAACAAGAGGTCCATCTGAAGGTCCTAAAAAGGAGCACCAAAGGTCCTAAACAAGAAGCCCATCTGATGTCCTAAAGAGGAGCACCAAAGGTCCTAAACAAGAAGCACATCTGATGTCCTAAAAAGAAGCAACAAAGGTCCTAAACAAGAAGCCCATCTGATGTCCTAAAGAGGAGCACCAAAGGTTTTAAACAAGAAGCCCATCTGATGTCCTAAAAAGAAGCAACAAAGGTCCTAAACAAGAAGCCCATCGGATGTCCTAAAAAAGGAGCACCAAAAGTCTTTAAGAAGAAGCTCATCTAAAGGTCCTAAAACGGAGCACCAAAGGTTTTAAACAAGAACCATCTGATGTCCTAAAAAGAAGCACCAAAGGTCCTAAATAAGAAGCCCATCTAAAGGTCCTAAAAAGGAGCATCAAAGGTTTTAAACAAGAACCCATCAGATGTCCTAAAAAGAAGCACCAAAGATCCTAAACAAGACCCCATCTGAAGGTCCTAAAAAGCACCAAATTAAAGGTCCTAAACGAGAGGTCCATCTGATGTTGTAAAAAGAAGCATATCCAAAGGTCCTAATAAAAAGAAGTCATATTTGTGTTTAGCTGATCAGTCCTTTTGGATAAATAAAGTAAATATCATTATTACTTAACTAGCTGGGTTTTAATGGAATAAAGTCCTGTAATTTACCTCAGTTTCAACACAACAACAACAACAACATTTATTTAACCATTTCTTTACAAAAATATGTACTATGCATTTTTACATAAAAAATTGCTTCAGTTGATGGTTATGGTCGCAAGAAAAAACCACAGGGTTAATAATACAAAGTGGCCATCATCCCAAACAAAAAGCCATCTACAGTACAATAAAGACTAAGAAAAGAAGTTCCTTTAAAAACAGAATACAAGCACATAAATTTAAGAATTATTTTATTTTTGATATAAGAATAAAAATGTTTATTACATAGATATGAGTGTTTTGCTGTAAAAATAAGCCACTAGTAGATTTTTTCACATGAAACTACATGTGGGAGCCGAGTGACATATTTTCCATATTCTCACTGGTGAAGATATCGCTATTGTCAATCCTTCGTTTTTCGTTTTTTTTGCTCACTCGTGAAATATTAATTTTTTTCCCACTTGAAGATAAACTTCATATGTTCACGCCACCGTGTAATTAATATCTTCTATGTATAATGGAGTAAATCCTTGATACAGGTCAAATCAACCAAGATGTGGGGCAGACTGACCACTTAAACTGTACCCCTAAATGCCCTCTATCCCTTGTAACGCCCTAATATCCCAACAAACCTGTGACTTGCGATAAAGGGTAACTAACAAAGCATAGGCACCAGAGCGATAAGCTGGTATATATTCTCTGGTCTTCTTCTGCCGTTTTGACTAGAAAAAAGTAAAATTATAATAATGCTGTTAATGGATTAAAACAAAGGCTACAAAGCAATGTTAACCCTGGCTAGCTGTGAACCAGGGTCCCAGATTCGTTGTTTTACATGGTTGCCAGCCAGGCAAGAATATCAAATTTTATACTTGCTCCGCTCAAATATTACTTGCCTGGCGAAATTTCTTCATTTAATTAAAATTTCTTATACTGAACATAGTTTTCGAACATGGCTGCCAAGACATTTATTTGCGAGATGAAGATGAAAAACAACTACCGTCTGGCATTGTCTTGAGTGTTTAGTAACAAATCTAGAATTGCAGGTGTAAAAGATTTTTAAAGTTTATCGGGAGAATTGGAAACTCTGATTTCGTCTACATTTTGGATAATTTTCAAGTCGTCAGGCCGGACGACCAAGCGTCCGAGCGAGTTTATGGTCGTCTCGGGCGACCGGACGACTGCGAATCTGGGACCCTGTAAAGACTTAAAAAACACTTTCCATGGTAAACAAGAAAGCTTTATAACCGAATAACGACAAAAACGTTCTCATTGGTAACGGCCAGATTCAAATGGGAGCGTTGCATTCAATATACAAAGGCGGTCAAACACGTGAAAGACGCGAACGTCCCGTTAAAATTGCTCCCGATATACAGAGAATACATAATGTTCTATTAAGATCTGGCTGCAAGAAAAACTCACTTCCATTCGCCCTCAAAAAGAAATTCTAGTAAATTTAAGACCTTTTAAGGCCTTAAATCTGCAAAAGGAAAATTTTAATGACTTTTTGGCGACCGCGGGTGCCCTGTTATTTGATTAACGACATGGTCATGGATACGAATACAATCTGTTTAGGCAGCACACGCCGATTGGTTTGTTTCTTGTGTAGGCGTCCTTGTTGTTGTTACTGTGGTGTGATATGAAAAGTACGGTAGCAATATTTAGCAATTTGTTTGCGATATAAATTCAGTAACTGCTCACTCAGTGAGTTGCTATTCCGAAATTGTTCTGTACTTGGTACATAATTTAACGATACCAACTTTTAAATCACTGGCGATTCTTGCAATTTCATTGATTCCCAACAACATGATTACAGCATTATTCGCAATTTTTAGAATCTATAATTTCAGTCAGACAGTCGACCAATCATAAAGCAGAAAAAAACTACAACAGCCAATCGTAACCAAGGAAAATACAGTGTGTACTTCTGACTAATTATCAAAACTGTTGCTCTGCGCTCGCTCGCTCAATTTGGAAATCACTAGTATGATTTAAGACCAAATTGCACTTGACTTAGTTCAATACCACTAATGATGGTTTAGCATAAGGTTATAGCGAAGGGTAAGTTAATTGTTGGTTAGGATCACAGTCAAGGTTTTGTAAGGTTTAGCTTAAAGTTACGGCGAAAGGTGAGCAAATTGTTGGTTAGGATTACAATCAAGGTCTTGTAAGGTTTAGCTTTAGGTAAGTGGTCTCACCTTTCATACATTTCTTGGAGCTCATTCAGTTTCTGATTTGCATATTCCTCTCTACTCCTACCAGTAAACAATACAATACAAGTAATTTAAAAGCTGCGTGTTGAAACTTTTCAATTTTTTCTGTTAACGCCACGGTGTGCTTTTTGGACGGTAACATTATAGGTTCATTCAAATGTTTGTATCTACGTTGGAAATCAATTTCTTCTTGAAGTTAAAAGTTGTTTGTAGAGGTTTATAAATTTGCATACAATCACTCATTGAGAGAAACAGTCACAAGTCCAGGCTTAAAAATACTGATTAATGAGTAAAAAATGTTTCAAGTAATAGATATCTGAACAGACATAACTAGAATGCTGCTAAGAAAAAGCAACACAGTTACTGTTCATCATCAGGATACCTAAATTGTGTGCAATTCTACAATAGATTTCGGCTCAGCTGAACTTTTTAAAGTGAAACTTATCAAGCAATCAACAAACATTACAAACAAGAACAATTTCGCAAGAAAACAGTTAACAAGGAACCAGATATTTAAGAAAGAGTTTTGTGGTCAATCTCTTTTCCATGGATGAAACTAATAAGAGAATAAACGGAGCTGATACATGTAAACAAAGAAAAATATGACATCGTATCCATATTGGGATACATAAAACGTGTTAAGAGTATAATGCCTGTACAATCGAGAATTTTTCTTATTTGTATCTACCAACTAAACACTATTATAGTTAACCTTAAAGATGCAGTGTTCTCACCAGGCCGCGCCATTGCGGGATTCCCGCAGTTTCAAAACAAATGACGCACTAAGATGATATAAAA